>LPNX010314465.1:72707-121025 GCA_001517045.1 Pseudotsuga menziesii
TTGCGTGGTTTTCTCCATTTATGGTTTCCCCGATCAAAACTCTTTGTGTCTCTTGTCTCATGTGATGTGCTTATGTTATTGCTGTGCTTGTTATTCTCTCAATGAAAATATCTTAACATAATGCTAGCTTAAATGTTGAAAAACTAACACAACCTTGTAGTAAAGGTTGGAATCTGCTTTACTCTTGGTAAAGCCCAAACTGGATAGAAAGTTGTCAATTCTGCTGTACCATGTCCTGGGTGCCTGTTTCAAACCGTATAGGGATTTATTCAATCTACATACATGAGACTCCCTGTCATGTGTCTCAAAACCGAGTGGCTGCTCCACATACACTTCCTCTTCTACTACACCATTCAAGAAAGCAGTCTTGACATCCATCTGGTGTATCTTCCATTTCATCATTGCAGCCAGAGCAAGTACTGATATGATGGAAGTGTATCTGGCTACAGGTGCAAAATTTTCTTCATAATCTATTCCTTCTTTCTTGGAGAAACCATGAGCAACAAGTTTTGCTTTATATTTTTTTATGCTACCGTCTGTAGCATGCTTGATCTTATAGATCCATTTGGAAGTTACAACAGACTTCCTTTCTGGTCTTGAAACAACATCCCAAACATTATTCTCCATGATTGATTGATACTCTTCGATCATAGCATCCTTCCATTCTTTCTATTCTACAACTTATTCATAGTTGGAAGTTTCTTTATCGATGAAATCACATAATAATGCTACATATCCAGACCAGGACCTTGTCCTCTTTCTTTCTCTGTGATTCTCTTCTGGAGACCCATATCTTTCTACACCTTGGATAGATTCTCGTACCCAAGTAGGTTTCCTCTTATGAGGATTCTTCTCCTGAGGTGGATCTACAGGTTCTTGAGGTTCTTCAAATTCTCGATCTTCTTCTTGAGTTTCTTCATTCATGGTTGTATCATGAATTCTGGGTGCTTCTACTTCTTCAGGTTCTTCAGCAGGTCTCTTTCTAGATTTGTTGTAAGCTGAGTCTTCATCAAATGTCACATCCCTGCTAATGTCGATATTCTTGAATCCTAGGAAGTATATTCTATAATCCTTTGAGCTTTCAGAGTATCCCACAAACATACCCTTCTTTCCTTAAGGATCTAATTTTGTCCTCTTCTCTTTTGGAATGTGTATGTACACTGTACAGCTGAATATTCTGAGATGGTTGACTTCTGGTTGTTTGCCAGAAAATACTTCTTCAGGTGTCTTATTCTTGATTACTCTGTGTGGAGTGCAGTTCTGTACATACACCACTATTCTGGCAGCCTCTGCCCATAAATACATAGGAAGATCTTGATCATGAAGCATAGCTCTTGCATCTTCCATGATAGTTCTGTTCTTCCTTTCTGCAATCCCATTTTGTTGTGGATTATATGGAGTGGACAACTCCCTATTAATCCCTGAGTCTTTGCATAACTCTTTGAATTTATTTGATGTGAATTCTCTGCCATTATTTGATCGAAAGGTCTTGATCTTCTTTTCTGTGTCGTTATTGATCAAGGATTTGAATTCCTTGAACTTGCTAAAAAATTCATCTTTGTTCTTCATGAAGTAAATCCATGTCTTCCTAGAAAAGTCATCAATGAAAGAAACATAGTATACATACCCACTTAGTGAACTTGATGACATTGGTTTGCATACATCGGAGTGGATGATTTCCAATAGTCCTTTTGCTTTGCTCTCGCTACTTGGAAATGTCTTATTTGTATTCTTTTCTTTCACACATCCTTTGCAGACTTCGTCATGTTTTGCTTGAATTTTTGGAAGACCTTCAACAACTTTGCTTGCAAGTGGTAGTGCTCTGTAATGCACATGTGCAATCCTTCTATGCCAAAGTTCATTTGGCTCTATTGTGTCATGGATCAAGGCTTGTTCTGGATGGCCCTTCAATTTGTACAGACCTCCCTCTTGTTCTCCAATTACTATTGCATCATCGAAGGTATTTCCTTTTGGCCACATGAGAACTTGGCCATCTAAAATTGCAACCCTCATGCATTTTGCATCTAATACAGATATGGAGAGGAGGTTCTTCTTGAGTCCTGGTACAAACAATACATCCTTCATCTTCATGGAATTTCCAGAGTCTAGCTTATAGGAGGATTCTCCACTACCTTTTATTAGATACTGGTAGTCATCTCCGAGATTCACCTTGTGAGGTGATTCATGTTCTAATAGTCTCACAAAAGATTCTTTGAATCCCGTCATATGTCTAGAAGCCCCACTATCGATAAGCCCATCATTTTTTCCATGTGTGATGTTTTCCATGAGAGCGTAAATCAAAACATATTCTTCATCACTTGAAGAATCATCACTTTCTTGCTTGTTTCTCTTTGAGGAAGGTTCATCATCTTTTGAAGCATGAGCATGATGTCTTCTCTTGTTGTTTTTCTTCTTGTGAGGGTTGCTTTTAATTTTAGGACAATCTCTGGAAAAGTGTCTTATTTCATCACAGGTATAACATCTGAGTTGTGATTTCTTGTAGAAAAAGTGTTTACCTTTAGAATGATGATGATGATGGTCCCTTCTGGGTTTCTTGGATTGAACTGTGAGAGCTTGATCTTCACTTCCCATCTTTTCTTCTCGAGCTGCTATCCGAGCTTCTTCTTGTGAGCATTCTTCCCAAATTTTGTTGAACTTGACTAACTTCTTTCTGGCACAGATCACTTGAATGAAAGAGTCCCATGTCCTAGGGAGACCATTCAAGGTGGTCATTACAATCTCTGCATTTTCCACTTCTTCATCTACTACTTCTAGTTGTTCCTTGATCTGAGAGGCTCTTGTGAAGTAAGACTGGATGGTCTCTACATTCTGAATCTTCACATTGTTCAACTGGTTCCTCAAATTCATTTTCCTGTTTATGTTCTTTCCTTCAAACAATTTGGTTAGGGCATCAAACATAGCTTTAGGTGTCTTTAGGGAGGACACTTATGGTATGAGGTGATCCTTGATTGAATCAGCAATAATCCTCTTTTCCATAACCAACTTCTTCTTGTGTAAGGCCTTAGCCTCATCTCCCTCTGGAACTGGAACCTCCTTATTGATATAGGAGTCCAACTCATTTTCTTTTAGGACTAGGGAGATCCTATACTTCCAGGCTCGGAAGTTATCATCTCCCTCAAGAATTTCATCAAGCTTGGTATGATGGGACATCTTAACTAAGAACCTCAAATGGAAATACAAAAGATTTAGATGTTACAAGGTCAAGATGTCGGATCTGGATTTGGAGCTGAAATTCTGCAGTGCTGGTTTAGGAGTAGATTAGGGTTTTGCTTTTCTGGAGTTCTATCCAACCAAATGCTTTGATATTGATCTCTAACTTCGATTTTGAGGAGGAGATCAATCCAGGCCTGGGCTCACTAAAAAATTCCACTTCTGTGGAAAGCCCTAATTTCTAGCAGTAGCGTCGGGTCCAAAATTGAAAAACCTCAGAATTGGATTCTGCTTCAGCAGAAAGATGCGCCCTATGGAGGAGAGTTATTCCAACCTTCTTTTGCTGAAAATATGTGGAGAGAGATCCACAAAGTAGGAATCCCTAGTTCCCGCAACTGCACAGTGTCTTCTTCTCAGGTTAGCTCTGATACCATGTTAGATTTTTAACATTAAGCTAGCATTATATTAGGATCTTTAACTGAGAGAATAACAAGCACATCAATCAAACACAAGAGACAATGAACACAGTGTTTTTCCTTGGTGAAACCATAAATGGAGAAAACCCTGCAACTTCCTCAGAGATAGAATTAGCACCAAAAGTAAAACCCCAAAACAGTAAGATGATCTCCCGACAACAGTAACCTCTTTCTTCCTAGCCCCAGTGTCTTCTTCTTCCTTAGCTATGCGCTACAACTGAGTGTGAGTGAGTGTGTGATAAATAGAGAGGCTAGATCTCTATTTATACTAATTCTTGACTTGGCAAAAACCTACTAGGGCCAACTTCACTAGGTGAGTCTAACAACGCTAGTGCCCCAGAACTGCGTGGACTTTAACCCTTGACCAATAGGAGGGTTACCCACAATGACTTGACGTGACTTGTTTACATTATAGAAACTCTCGATCAGCACATCGGGGCATGACATGACTCAATTACATTACAGACACATCCTAGAATAAATTTTGGGGTACAATACATAAATGAATACATTCCGAAGTTACAATTACATCAACAAAAACTTCCACCGAGGAAGAGCTATTATTGTACTTGACCAACCTTGATGAAAGTAGAAGAGAAGTTGACTTGGATAACAAGGCACACAAAAAACATGTCAAGGCATAGTATGATAAGTCTGTTCAACCTCATGTCTTAAATGAAGGTGATCTAGTCCTCACTTATGATCAGATACATGATAAACTAGGAAAGGGAAATTTTGAATCTATGTGGTACGATCCCTTTGTCCTTAGTAAGGTCTTAGAGAAAGGGGCTTACGAGATCATAGACTACGATTGGATACCCTTCGAGCAACCTCACAATGAGTTGTACCTAAAGAGGTACTATGCTTGAGTGATTTCTGTATGGTACCTTGTATTTATGTATATTGTTTGACTTTTTAGTGTGTTTTGACATTTTAAATATGGTTTTGAGTTTTGTTGTCTGCATTGTTTATACCATGTTTTGGTTATGCAGATTAGATGGCTTTTTATGGTTTCGTTGATGGTGCTTGCTGCCATACCTTGAACCTTGCTTCAGTGGCTTGGGTTCGGTATTCCCCAGCTCATGACCTAGTCATTTCAAAAGCGGTTTGTATTGGTCCGGCTACCAACAACATCACTGAGTATCAGGTAGTGATAGGTTTATTGACCGAGGCTGCATCTTAGGACATTCATGACTTGGTAGTATTTATGGACTCTCAGCTAGTAGTTTGTCACTTCAACCACATCTATACCATGAGGAATCCCACACTTCTTCGTCTTTTTTGAAGAGTGCATCTATTAGAGAGGTCATTTGATTTCATCACTTACAGGCATATCCCTAGGTCTGATAACACGGTTGCTGACTCATTAGCAAACTACATTTTAGACTGGTATATTTCCCATTCATAACTTATAAATAAAACATGGTCCATTGTAAAGTAAAATAAACTGTAAAATACACATAAAACTCATGTAAATATAATTTTCCATTTTGAAACACATATAAACACCGAGATACGTCTGTATATATATATATATATATATATAAAGTTTTTTTTTGCAAAATATGGTCATGAGACCCCATGTGAAGCACTAAAGTGTTTTTTTGCAAAATATGGTCATGAGACCCCATGTGAAGCACTCTGGATTTCAGGTATACAAAATGGTACAAAAAGTATTGAAGCTATCTAGATTTTAGTAATACATCATGCAGACCATCTAATGGTGCTCATGGTAGCACATAATATCCCTTGCTAACCTTGCACAACAAGCAACTAAAACTGTTGGGCCCTAGAATTGTCCATTTTTCTATCACTTAACGACATATCTTTCATCCATTTTCTTACCATTATTGCCCATTTATCATTCCATTTTCCATCCATTTGTTGTAGCTGTGTAAAACAACATGCTACTTCCATTGATGTTTCAAGTGGTTAATAATGATTATTTTCCTTTATCTTTGATGAATTAAAGACTATTATGCATAATTTTACTAATGATGGTTTGTGGAGTGATTTGTCACGTACAGAATGTTCATAGCCAGCTGTCACAGCCTTAACCGAAAATGCATGCCACATAATAACACCTTGATTTGCGGGCAGATGGGAACGAATCTCAAAAATCCGAGACATGGTTTTGTGCGTAACATCCTAATTTACCTGAATTTTAAGGAAATCGCCAAACAAAGCCACGGTTTGTGATATGCAGGTGGTTATTTGAGAGGGTATTTTCCAAATTTGCTATTGCGGCCGGTTCCAAAGTTGCCAGCAGTTACGATCGTGTTTTAGCTATTACAGATCACAAGTTGGGGGTTCAGTTCCTCATTTCCATGAGATAATTTTATGTATAAATATGTGATCAATCTCATTGGGAAGGGAGATTCAAGAATAGGAGAGAACACAATGTTATGATGTAGGATTTGATCCAGATCTATTGTAATCCTTTCATTATGATAATACATGCTGGCAATTTCTTAATTCTGGAGTTATAGACTTTCATTGTGGAGATCCAGCTCTGCTCAGTGGAGGAAGGGCCCTCTTCCCTGAGCAGATGCTGGTAGTGTTAATTGTAAGTTTGTTATTGTTTATATTTGCTTATTATTTCGTTCATGCTTTCACTCATTAATTGTAAGTTTTTTATAACATGCTTTCATTCATTAGATTTGTCATAGTCGTTGTGTTGTTAATTCATTTGATAGATCGTTGGCCAACATAACATTTCTTTTAGATTTATGCAATTAGATCTTGTTTCATGATAATTGATTTTGTTGAAGTGTGATTAGATTTACAGTGTGATTTTATGAATAGGCTTAGGTTTGATTTACTTTCAAGAATGTGTGATCTACTTTACAAGGAGTTTCGATTGCATACCAATAGATCAACAGTGTCAGGTAGAAATTGTGCTTGCATAGATCTTGCATGATAGATTTGAAATAAAAGACTTCCTCGGGTTGATAATTTATGTTTAGCACTTTGCATGTTAAGTTTTAAATAATTGACATATAGTGGGCACAACATTTTGGCGCCATTGCCAGGGAAGTTATTAACTGTGCAAAAGTACATCTGACATTGTTTTGTAGATGCATTGTTAAAGTAGGGCATGTAGGTTGCATGATTACATTTCAGTTTATTGAATTTATTTTGAGTGTTAATTTTCTGTCTTTACATTCAGTTTTATTTCAATTTCAATCTTTGGAGCATAAATCTTATCATTCTCCTTAGTGGTGTTGTAAGCACCACCCATTCTACTAACAAGTTGACAGGAACATTCGAAGGAGGAGCCTTAAGATAGCACATAAAGAATCTAATGAAGAGATGGCAAGTAAGAAAAATGCAGAAGTTGTTACCTTCGAATTTCTCATCAGAGATTTGAGAGGAGTGGCACCAACGAAAATAATTCCCCCACATGTTATACCAAATTTTCATGGTTTGGAAAATGAAGATCCTGATGTATTTTTATTTCAATTTGAAGTACTTTTTAGAGGATATGGTTATTGTGCTAATGATCAAAATTTGAATGTGTTTCCCCTTACTCTAAAAGGAACAACCCTCCGATGGTTCATGAGCCTCGGTGGGAATTGTATACAAACTTGGGAAGACATGAAACATGTATTCTTGAAAAGGTACCAAGATTATTGCAGGGTCAATGAAGAAATTTTTGAAATGACATAAGGAGAAGAAGAGAATCTGGAGGAATACATAGAACGATTTCAATATAACCTCTAAAGATCCAAACAGAGGAAATTGGGGAAGGAGACCTTAAAAACACTTCTACTCAAGGGAATCCAAGCTGAATATTTAGAAGTATTAAATTTGATGGGAACAGGTAATGTATTTCAGTTAGCATATGATGATATTTGTGAGTTATGTAGAAGATATTCAAGAGGAAACTTCAATACTGGTAAGAATTCTAAAGAACTTTTATCTTTATTTTTGAAATCTGCCGCAAAAACAAGAGTTTTACGAGCTAAAATCAACAATTTATTTGAAAGTTCTAAAGCTGATTCACAATCGGGTGTTTTGCAGGATAAGGAAAAGCAGGAGGAGATAAGAGAAGCAAGGGATTTCCCTTTGTATAGTCTTGAAAGTTGTGGTATATGTGACTTGAAGCATTCCACTGATTGCTGCCCCTCCATACCTTGGATGAAAGGAACATATCAAAAAGATCTGGGAGCTGCAGCCAACTCATTACCACAGTCATGTCAACCATGGCCTACATGTATGGTTCAAAATTCTATCCCTCCATTTCCTTACTCTCATACTCAATCATTGAATACTCTTCCACCATGGCAGTTGTTGCAGCCTTAATTTAACTCTAACCTACCTTACCCACAAGGTTGGAATGGCCTATCTTATGATCATATGGCCACTCTCCCTCATGCTGCAACACAAGTTGGTTCTTCAATATCAACCTCACAAATCAATCATCTACATCAGCCACATCTATTTTCTCATCAAACTCCTTGGTATCCAATACAATTTCCTGTCCAATCCACCCTCCACCCTAACCATAATAAAGCAGTACAGTATGCTTACAGTGCTGAACTGCAAAATGTTCCTACATTTCCCTCTTGTTCTAACTCATATACACCATTGCAAAAAGGCTGTGCGTTGTTGCAGCAAGTCCATACGAGGCTTGAACATGTTTTAAATCCAAGATTTGCAGATAGAGTTTCTTCTAGTCTTCATAAGCAAGCAGACAAGATCAACAAGACACACACAATATTTGATGGAGAACAGCCATTGGAACCAAAAGCATCATTCACATCATTAGATCCGAAACTCTTATGCATTAAGGAAGATCAGTTTAATAAGGATCTTCATGGTGTAACATCCATGAGCAATCAAGGGAACAAAGACTATATTGAAGCTTGGTTTCAATCTGTCATCGGTCTGCAGCATCATTCCATACTTCACCAATTCTTGGCACCATCATTTCAAGGGAAGTTGATCTCTCATATCCTAGCATTAATAAAGTTATATTTTTCTGTTGGGAGTATGAGCATACTTGAGTCACTTCTTCGAAAGTGGCTCCATTGGAAATATGCATACACTTGAACAATTTTTATATTTCCAAGTAGAATAGGGTAGGGTAGAATAACATAATAAAACCATGCTTTTGTTCTTTTAAGTTTTTTTTAATTTTTGAATAAGTATGCTCTCTTCTTGTGCCTTGTTGCGATCTGGAAGTTCAGAAAGTAGAAAGATAAGGAATGGGTATGAGATGTTTTCATGAATGCTTTGGAATTGTTGACTATTTGAACAAAATGCCTAAGTCATTTTTTTTTCATAAATTTCCCAATTTCAATTTGTCTCTATTTGTTACAAACAAAAATAAAAATATCATGAAAACAAAATTACCGTAATTAGGGAAGGCGAATGAAGGATCCACAGGAAAATGAGTCGATGATTATGGAACCCTTCAAGGTTGAAATTTGGCATGAATTTGTTAGCTGCAACACCCAGCTGTGACAATGAGATGCAACACCCAGTTGTGACTGATTACTCTCAGCTGCGACAGTGAGCTGCAACACTAGCTGTGACAGTGAGCTACAACACCCAGCCGTGACTATGCTACAGGTAAAAATTTATGAGTTTGAGATATGTGTGTGTTGCACATCATGATATGTATTTAGTTTTTATTTTTCATAAAAATGCACATGCTTTATTTCAACATTATGTCATTTTTTAAGAGTTGCAACTGCGGCTGCAACAGACAGTATAAGTCAATCTAAGTGCTCAATGCTTGAAATTTTTAGTATGGATGTGTGTTATATTTAAATTTACATCATTAAAAACATTCACACCTATTCCGATCACTTTTTGGGGTCAAATTTCATTTATTAAATTTTTGGTGACATTTTGGCTTGAAAATTTTACTGGAACACAGTCGGGACAGTCCATTTTTGGGAGACCAAATGAACTTATTTTTAAAACCTATTTACATCCCAAGTATATCTTTGAATCTAGTTTCCAAAACAATTTGAATTTTTACGATTGGGTGTCAAACGAAAATTTTATGGCCAAAATACTAACAAGGTGTCAAGTTGGCAGCTTAGGAACAGAGCTGAGACAGTAAATTTTTGGATGATGTATTGGACATATCTTACAAAAATATTTCATTTTTATATTCCCCTATGAATATAGTTTACAACACAATTTGAATCACTCCATTCTGATATTTTATGCAAATTTTATGACCAAAATACCGACTGCCTATCACAAATCTGCATTCCTAAAACTCTATTTTCTAGACTGTTTATTGGCTTATTTGACCCATCAATTCTTGTTGGATTTGAAACCTATTTCTAATGAAGATACATACATGAATCTACTTTCATATCCAATTGGAATCACATCAATCCATTATCAAATGAAAAAGGTAAGCCTAAAACCGTGACTGTTGGTCTAGTCCAAAATTCGAAAAAACACCTTGTCATGCAGGTTGTTACTGAGTGATTTGGAACATCATTACATAGAATTTTAAAAACCTGTTTCTAATGGAAATATACCTATGAATTTATTTTTATTTGGCTTTGTAATCACTGAAATTGGGCAAGGAACAAAGAAGCTATGATCAGAATACCGTTGGTGGGTCTAGATGGACATTTCTCCCGTGCAGGTATAAAATGGATTTTGCTTTGTTCATTTTTCTTTGGATTTGTTTTATAAGTAATTGCTTGTTGTTTTTTTTCATAAGTGTTGGGTGAAGAGAGATCAATCATCTCTCTTCTTCCATCATCTCATGTTTTATTGCAGGCAAGTGCTAGGTTTTTGCAGGTCCTTGGAAGAAGAAGGTCAATGCATGCACGAGTGACTCTTGAAGACTTTTTATCAATTTGCAAATGGATTGAGCACATAAAAAAATGGATAGATTGATGTGCAAATCATAACAATGTTCAATAAGTCAAGTCCCATTGCTACATCCTAAGAATCATTTTTAGACAACTGTCATATCAATTGTTGCCGAAAAAAACCCCTCAAGAATCCAATTGCCCTATGATAGATTCATTCACCCTCCTCATTTCAAAACCCTAAAAATCCATTCATGTCGAAGTCCCATTTTCCATTGCTTATGTAGTCACCATAACCGTTTTATTTCCCATCACTACTACATCATGACTTCACATATACTTTCCACTTCTGAGTTTCATGTTGGTTCTATTTTTCACTATGATTCTTCACAATCATTTATTTTGTACTCGTATTGGATGATGTGGAATTCATTAAGGTACACCTTCCAAGGGTCTTGTCCCATCGACTCCAACACATCATCTGGGATCGAGATTAGAGTTTTTATAGTGCCTTGGTATCTGCATGAATCAATGGCAGATTTTCTTGTTGTTAATCATGGGGATTCATCAATGCCTCTTGATTGACAAATCTTGCAGGTGACTCGACTCCAGCACATCCATTCGTACCTGTCAAGATGCACTAAGGTACTTTAGAGCTCATTATCATCAAAGGTGAGTTGCTTCACATTGGTTAACGACATACATTAATGGCCGGTAATCCAATGATTTCTTTCCATGCTCGACTTCAGCACATTCATTCGTATGGTAAGAATTGTACCTCGGTTTGTAGCAGTTGAAGATTATGTGATCAAATGGTTTCAACAATGATTTGCAGTATCATTTGTTCTGTAGTTTTGCAATTCCTTTCCATTTTTAGTTCAGGAGTTGATTTTCAGAATAAGAGAAAGGGATTTATGCTTCTATGGTAGAATTTCTCCGCATCAATTGTCTCAGCAGTTAGTCTTACATGCAACCAGCACAACATCATGGATCAAATTCAGTCTCATCTAGTTTCAGCTCTCATATACATATGTCTCAGCATCAGATCGGTCTACATAGCTCCAGCATACACCAGTCCATTCATGTCAACCAAGGCTTCCATGGAGGTAAAACTCAAGGTAAAATAGCATGAGTTTTTGATTTATTAAAGATTTAGGGAAATGTCATGAAGAACCAATAAGCATTAGCCATTTCCATTTTCCATATAGCATTTTATGTCCATCCATTTCCATCATTTCCCACTCAATTCTAACACTTCATCATTCATGCACATCCACTTCAAATTCCTACCCAACATCTCACCAACCCAACTGACCAAGCATGAAAATAATCAAAGGATACCTTATTGTTGTCACATAAGAACCAACAGTAAGAAAAGAAGTCTTGTTGCTGCCACACAAGAACCAACAGTAAGAAAATAAGTCTTGTTGCTGCCACACAAGAACCTACAATAGAAGAAGCCTACAACAGAGGATGCATTTCAAAGGTATGTGTTTCTTGGTTCACCTAATATATAAATCGGTTCAAAAGCATGGATGTTGTGGCTGAAGGATAATATAGGGGGCTTAGTTGCAAGTTACATGAATGGCTCTTTTATCAAAAACCACATATCATCATTTCCAATATGTACAAGATGGAAGGAAAGTTTGATAGCAACAATAATATCAAGTCTTATTACTGTAAATGTGAGGAAAGAAATTCACAACATGGTATGCTTGGTTACTTCTACCTCTACTAGAAGCATACTTTTTCAGCAATCATTTTTTTATGGTACTGTATATGAGATTTTGAAGGTAGATTATAACCAACATTCCTATAGCAGTGCATACCAGCGTTATGTTGTACATTCAAGGCAGGGGAATGATAACATTTATGACTGGTTCTAATCTTTTATGGGCATTCCTTTTAGACATCCACTGTATACTCAAGCTTTAGCATGCTATTGCAGTCTTAGAGGGAAGTCTATGGCAGCATTTGAATAATGTTTGGTATTCCTTTAGTCTATTTTCACTAAGTCTAAACCAGTAAGGATTAACAACAATAGAAGGGTATAATTTTATTGGTATAAGCAGGAAATTTCAGATGATGATCTACAACACTTTTGGATTGCAAGGAGTGTGAAAAAAAAAGGAGCTTCAACATTTATTAAGCATTCCATGGGCATATTTCAAAATCAGTAATTACAGCAGTACTCCAACACATCTTTAACAGTATTGTGTTGTAGGTAGAAGATGAGACAATTTTATGACATTATTCTCTCCACATGAAGATTGGAGGGCTACAAAACTCAATGGAATTTCCATATTTTGTCTTGGGGTAGCCACATCTTTGCTACTTCATCTTAATTACATGGTAAAATTAGCATTTTGATACCATGAGCTGATTTGAATTAGGTTTGGTGCTATCACAAAGTCATATGCATGAGTTTTGTGGAGTGATTGAGAGCCATATAAATTTGATATCTGCATTTATGTAGCAACATCCTAAACAGATCTATGCTATATTCTTCTCCATGGAGCAATGGGCCAGCTGTTACAAGTGAAATATTTGTGAAAATTTGAGAATCATTGAATGCTGCATATGTTAAGTTTGGGGGAGATGGCTACTTTCCAACTAAGATAACAACTCCTACTTTCCATGAGGACATGAAGAATTATTCAGTTTGGGGGAGGAGCTACAATGCTTGCTGGTTTTCCATTCACATTCATATTTCTCATGCATATTGTTCCTCACATAAAATGCCGAATTTGAATTGAGTATATCTCACAAACAACAAATTGGATCCTCATGAAATTTGGACCGAGAATGCATAACATTATGAAGAACAACTTTGACAAGTTTTAGTTCAATCCAGTGCACGGTTTTCGAGAAAATGACCATCATCACTTACAGCCATTTCGCATTTTTCTCGAAATCTGTGATGTGGGTTTGTCTAATGTTTGGTGTGGAGATGCAATATAATGGTAGTTACTTGCTTACAAAATTTCATCCCAATCCAGTTTGTATTTTTTGAAATATTGATTCAGGAGGTTCAGCTGTAACACATTTTTATTCATGTTCATCTACAAAAGTACAGAAATTGAAATGGGCATATCTTTCAATTGGTATGTTAGATTCTCATGATTTTTGGACATGAAGTACATAATACCAAGATGAACAAATGTGGCACATTTAAGCTCAATTCAGTGTACAGTTTTCAAGAAAATGGCCATAATCACCTACAACCAATTTGAATTTTTCTCGAAATCTGTGATGTGAGTTTCTTTAATTTCTAGTGTGGAGATGCATTAGAATGGTAGTTACTTGCTTGAAAAATTTCAGCCCAATCCAGTTTGTCCTTTGGGAGAAAATGATTTAAGAATTTTTCCGTTCAAAAGGTTGCAACATCGTAAAATATTGCCGTTTCCCGTTCCGTCAGTTGCGAGTCCGTTTCCCGTTCCATCAGCTGTGAGTCCGTTTTCCATTTCGTTCAGCCGTGACTCTGCCAAATTCATCGCTAAATTTAGTGCTATTCCATCGAAATCTTTGCTAAAACCTTCGCCAAATTCTCTGCTAAAATAAGCTGTGACTCCGCCAAATTCGCCACTAAATTTAGCGCTATTCCGCCAAAATCTTTGCTAAAACCTTCGCCAAATTCTCTACTAAAATAAGTTGTGACTCCGCCAAATTTATATTAAAGAGCTGCGAATCCGCCAAATTTTCTGCTAAATCCTTCGCTAAGTGACTCTGCCAATTTCTGTTAAACTCTCCATTTCTTCTAGCTGCAGCTGTGCGAATGGTAAAATGAAGGAACAAGTGAATAACTTTTTCTAGTTGGATGCTACACATGTATTGGGTTGCATGAGGACATGCAACAAGTTTAGTTTGGGGGATATGTTGGGCCCTGGAATTGTCCATTTTTCCATCACTTAACAACATATCTTTCATCCATTTTCTTACCATTATTGCCCATTTATCATTCCATTTTCCATCCATTTGTTGTAGGTGTGCGTAAAACAACATGCTACTTCCATTGATGTTTTAAGTGGTTAATAATGATTATTTTCCTTTATCTTTGATGAATTAAATACTATTATGCATAATTTTACTAATGATGGTTTGTGGAGTGATTTTTCACGTACAGAATGCTCATAGCCAGCTGTTACAGCCTTAACAAAAAATGCATGCCACATAAGAACACCTTGATTCACGTCTTGATTTGCGGGCAGATGGAAATGAATCTAAAAAATTTGAGACATGGGTTTTGTGCGTAACATCCTCATTTCCCTGACACACGAGGAAATCGCCAAACAAAGCCATGGTTTGCAATATGCAGGTGGTCCTTCGAGAGGGTATTTTCCAAATTTGCTGTTGCGGTCGGTTCCAAAGTTGCCAGCAGTTACGGCCGTGTTTTAGCTGTTATAGATCACAAGTTGGGGGTTCAGTTCCTCATTTCCATGAGATAATTTTATGTATAAATATGTAATCAATCTCATTAAGAAGGGAGATTCAGGAATAGGAGAGAACACAATGTTATGATGTAGGATTTGATTCAGATCTATTGTAATCCTTCCATTATGATAATACATGTTGGCGATTTATTAATTCTGGAGTTGTAGACTTTCATTGTGGAGATCCAACCGTGCTCAGTGGAGGAAGGGCCCTCTTCCTTGAGTAGATGTTGGTAGTGTTAATTGTAAGTTTGTTATTGTTTATATTTGCTTATTATTTTGTTCATGCTTTCACTCATTAATTGTAAGTTTGTTATTGCATGTTTTCATTCATTAGATTTGTCATAGTCGTTGTGTTGTTAATTCATTTAATAGATCATTGGCCAACATAACATTTCTTTTAGATGTATGCAATTAGATCTTGTTTCATGATAATTGATTTTGTTGAAGTGTGATTAGATTTACAGTGTGATTTTATGAATAGGCTTAGGTTTGATTTACTTTCAAGAATTTGTGATCTACTTTACAAGGAGTTTCGATTGCATACCAATAGACCAACAATGTCAAGTAGAAATTGTGCTTGCATAGATCTTGCACGATAGCTTTGAAATAAAAGACTTCATCGGGTTGATAATTTATGTTTAGCACTCTGCATGTTAAGTTTTAATTAACTGACATATAGTGGGAACAACAGAAACGACCTGACACTCCCGTCATGTGCCTCTGATACCTGCTAGGGAGGTCATCTATCGTAGCATCTAGGATATCCGAAGTCAACCGACCGAGGTTCTCCTCCAGCTCAGTTAGCTCATCATCTCCTCTATGTACAAAGTGAACTCATTCTCACTTATCCATTGGGGATGATCCCCCGGGTCGTGCATCTACAACGTCTGGATGAAAAAATTAGGTCTCGTCATCATCCATTAAAAACATAAAACATGAAAATACAAAAATAATCAAATATCTTGAGCATTTTCTTACCTATGTCACCCCACTGAGCATCAGCTCGTAATGGTAGATATGGATCCCTTCGAAATTTGGTCCCATCATAAGCATAATCCTCAATCATGAGGATTTGGTTGTTTAGCCAACGAAATAAGGGAGCCCCATATTTGACCTTGGCTCTGCCACCTCGAGTGCAGGCCATGATCTCCACCCACCACAGCATGTGGGTGTTGCGAGCTCTCATCTCTTTAAAAACCACCTGTGGTCTTAGGAGAGGTACCCTCTCGAAGAAGAAACATGTCAGGATAGTCCCATACCCAAATTGTTTGAGCTCTCCTTGCCGACACTTCATCGGCTGATCTTTGAACACACTAAGCATTGCTTCGTCCTAGTGGAAAATTGTGGGTGACATGGCCTCTAGTGCATACACAATGTGCACCCATGATGCTTGGTGAGCCCCTTGGATCCCAACAACCCTCTGCATAGTGAATAAAACAGTCCAAAGGGGTAATTCCATCACATCCTTTATCGGTATCTTCTTACCTGACACCTTAGTCCTTGGATAGCAATGGCTAAATATGAGTTCCTGTGTTGTAATGTCTCCACCTCGGGATCCTGTCAGAGTGATAAGCACTCCATGCCTAGATAGTCCAGTCAAAAAGTAAATGTCCTCCACTTCTACAGTGAGTATGTGGGCCCCCACCTCAAAGTGTTGTTGTTCTGGATTCCACATCCGCAAAAAGTACTCTAGTAATTGTACATGTGATAACATACTAGGAGCGTGGAAGAATTTCAAGAGGTCACAACCTCGTAGAGTAGCTATAGAAGCCGCATTTTCCACAGCATGGGCATCATTGTCTTCATGTTGCCTCTCTTTCCAAACCACCATTGTGATATAAATTACTTGTCAAACACAATTAATGGAGTATTTAGATGCATATACAATCTTTAAAAATGCTTAAAATCCACTATTTTGGCTAGGGAATCCATGTTTTGGGGCATGGCAGATGACATTGCTCTTGTCCCCTTATGACAGAGTGGTGCCACTACCTGTGCAAGCTTAAAAAACCCGTTTCTCATCGGGAACCGCTTTTCCCGAAAAGGCCAGGAGCGTAACCCGGGATGCATTTTTTATGCTTGGCCCAAAAAGCCCCAAAACTCATAAAATTTATTGGAAATGAAAAATGGAAACCATGAAAATGAAAAGAATGATTCTAGCTCTTACCTGAGATAGACGACTTGGAAAATGGACGGGTAACGGCTCTGGAATCTCCAATTGAAATCTGCACACAATTTCTCCCAAATGCTCTCCAAAACTTGGTAAATGGTAAATGAAGTGGTTTTTACTATTTACCTTGGATTTTATAAATTATTTTTAGGGTTATTATATTATTTTAAATTATTTTAAATCATTTTATTTAAAAATGCCCTTTCTATAGTTTATAAAAGTCAGTTTTTGAATATTTTTGGGGAACTAATAGTCTTTTAAAGAGTTTTCTGGAGGGACGAAAGTGGATAGTATTGGCTATGGTTAAGTTTGTTTTTCCTTTTTTTATACTTCTACAAAATGGAAAAGGTCGTCAAGCACTCATTTCAATACTTTGATCGTGCTCTTTAAACACTAGTATCAAAGCTCTGAGCCAATCATGATTGGAAGAGTTCTCTCGGGTATTATTTTACACTTTTTCGAGCCCTAGAGACTAAATTGTATGAAAAATGACCCTTTGGAGTCTTCTTCTTTTGTCATTCAGAGTCTCTAAACATGAATGATGCTGAGTTAACTTTCAATGGACTCGTTAAACCAAACACTGAGAGACCCTTTTTTGGGAACGAACCCCTCTTTTCTTAGGTTCGTGAAATATATGAGAATGGAGTTATCTTCGGATAAGCTACAACGAGTGTTTGTTACCCTCTTTGAACTCATAAAAATGAAAAGAGACACTCATCAATCATGATGGGGAAATTAAGGGAAGGGAACTAATTCATTTTTGCAAATAAATGGCAGTTAGTAGTCACATTTGAACATGGCACTCATTTGCATCTCATTCAGTAAATTGGGTATTCAACTAACTTCCAAGACAATCCAATTTCATGAGTCATGTCACTCCTTTGAGTCTTTCAAGTAATGGATTGTCCATCACTGTGTTATGTCTTGGTATCCACCTGGTTTAGTCAATGCTTCCAAGTCTTCTGTCGTGCTGCTCGATGTTCAAAGGAAAGTTGAAAGTTTACCTATGCAGTTAAAACAACCTTTGTGTCAGTACCTTTTGAGTCTAGTCCTATGGTTACATCGTATACAACATTCCAGAAATTTGTTCCAAGTTTCATGTCATCAATGTGGGATTCATCATGGCCCTCCTTCGACGAGACTATTTCTGTCGACATCAGCTCATCATCCATGAATCAGTCTTAGAAACAAGTTTAGTACCTTGAGGTCTGTATTCCCTAATGGCAGATTCTCTCGCTCTCGGCATAGGTTCACATCATTGACCTTTGATCGATGGATTCGACTGAGTGTTCGACATCAAATCATCTATTCACACTCAATAGATTGTACTAGGGTACCTTGGGAATCATTGACATCAATGGTGATTTTCCTCCCGCTTGTTAATGGTTCTCATCATTAACTGGTAATCAAGTGGTTTCTACCATGTTCAACGTCAGAGCATTGTAATCACATGGATAGAATCATACTTTGTGGGAGATGAGATGAAGAACTTGGGTATTTGTTAAGCGCTCATTGCTTTCCCCAGGTTCCGATGGAGTATTTTGTATAAGTCCTAGCATGGATCCACATTTGTATGGTCGTGGCTGTGCTCAAATTTGTGTCCATTTGACATAGATATACATTGTATATCAGGTAGATATGTCCAAGTTTGAGTCTTCTATCGCATGGATCTATGCTGTATTATGATAGCCATGTTTGTTCATCTCTTTCATGGATCTGCCTTGTATTGGGATACAACCATGATGAGGAGACATTTTGAGTATGAATCAAAAGTATTGATATATTGCAGATGCCTGGTTGATACTGATATTTGATCAAGAGATTTCTTTCCTCAAAGTGATAACTTGTTCTTTCAAAGCTCTCTCCTATTGTATCCCTCTAGCCTCATGCTTTGGGGGGCATTCTATTCCACAGAAATCTCATCACCATCATGTGTTGAGGTGTAAAACACCAGCCATTTCCCTCAAATCCCAAGTTGTGAAATGAAATACTGGCCCAGACTTCAGTTTTACATGATTAAGTCCATCACCGCCTTTTCCATTAAGGAAAGAGGAATTACCTTCTTCAGTAATTCCTACTATCTCTTGATAGTAATCGGTTCCACCGCTTATACTCCTTGTTCAAGGAGCGATTCTACCCTATCACCGCTCTGTCATAGTGGAAAAGAAGTGGCGCCTGAGTTAAAAAGTGAAAAAGAAAAGATTCCATGAAGCTTCTTGAATGAAGACTTTGTGGCACCCTCATCCCTACTCTTGTGGACCACCTGGACTCGAGATCCATCCTTTTGGGATCTCCCTTCCACCTATCCCACCATTTTCTCAACCATCCCTATCCTCCCAAGGCCTATAAAACCTATCTCATATCCCATGGTTGAGGGGGAGAAAGGTTATGCTGTTGCTCTGAGGTTCTGGAAAAAACTAGGGTGAGTATAGGAGTGGAAAGTTGGAGCTTTTGGGGACAAGTCATTGGCATGTGAAGGAGAATCACAACACTAAGGCAATGGTTGCAAGATTTCTTCTTCATTTTTAAAGCAAAGTTGGTTGCTTTCCCATAAAAGATGTTATGTTATATTCATGCATTTTACTGTTGGATTCCTTAGTCACTGACATAGAATTATGGATTATATTTTGGTATATTTGATCTTGTTGCTTGTTTGATGTGATTCTGCAGGTACATCCTTGGAGATCCATCACCATAGGAGAAAACTACATCACTCTATCAAAGAACTCATTCCAGACCTCTGTAGGTTCTAGGGGAAGTATTCCATCTCTATTGTTACCCATTTGTTCTAGATCTGAACCATTCAGGCATAGAGGAACAACTCTTGTCTGCAAGAGGTGCATTTTTCCTAGAAACAGTATGGTAGCCACACGTGAGACCAATTAGTTGCAAAATATCCATTAAGTTTCGTTGACTAGTCCCTACTTAAAATTAATCGATTTGCTTCTGGTATATCCACTGCCATAACATTTACAAACTAAAAAACTATGGGATCTGCAGATAATCGAATCAAAACATCTTTCATTTCCCCTATGACTTTAACAACATATATGTCTAGTTGAACTATCTTATACGAGGATGGTGTAGGTTGGACATTGATATTTTCACATACTGAAAGTGGCATGACATTTGATGAAGACCCATAATCTACCGAACAATTATGCACATTATGATTAAAAATTTCAAATGACAACAGAAAAATTAAAGTCTGAGATCTAGATTTTCCTCCAATGTTTGCTTCATTTAATTCATCATCAGATTCAATAGCTTCTGAGACACTGTTGGGATGTGGATTAAAATATTCTAGAAGTTTCTTCCTTTGATGAGGAAAATTACATAGTTCAAATAAATAGATGTTTTCCTTTGTTTTCTTAATGTCTTCTACGATATCATACCCAATTCCTTGTTCTTTAGTAGTCTTTGTTTTATTTTCCGAAGTTTCCATAGGTTTATTAATTACTTTATTCATTGACTCATTAACTACTGGGATTGTCTCTTTTATATTTACTTGATTAGGATTAGGTCTTGTTTGAGTGGTACTGCGAATTTTCTTCATGTTTTCTTTAAACTTATTTATTTTAGGCAGTAACAAAATTTCATCCACTACTGTGCCTTTACTTCTAGTCATGACATTAACTGATGACACTTTGAATTTCCTCAGTAGGTTCATCTTCACTGAGCCGCAAAGTAAGTGCCCAATCCCATAATACCATAGTGATTTCCTCGTTTGTTGGTTCTGGCTTATTATTTTGGGTTTGCTATTCTTCAAAATATGCTAGCTGGGTATTTAACAATTTATTCATAACGAGAGTCATTGAATTAATTCAATGTGGACATATTTTTTCAAAATCAGGTTCTTGGTGAAAAGTACAGAAGTGATCCATTCCTACTTCATTAAAACTCAACACAGTAGAATTATGTATTAGTGGTTGGGGGTGTTCACTCTCCTCCCTTTTCTTGTAATAAGGGTTGAATGGTTGTTTATATGGACTAAATCCCTTATCCTTTTCCAAGTCCACTACCTTGTTTGACAACTTCTACACCATATTCACTACGTTATCTAGCTCATTAGAGTGTTCTTGTTTGGGCTTAGTTAACAACAAAGGAATTTTGCTTGTGGAATGTTTCAACTCAGGTTCTAGAGTATGCCTTGCTATACTATCTAGATCTGCCTCTATTTTCTTGGATTCCTCATAGTTTTCTACCAATGTAACTTTAGCAGACCTCTTTACAAACATTGATATTGGTAGATAAAGCATTGTAGTATAATATTCTACTAGAGACTCTTCAGCTGGTCTTGTTGCAGCACTAAAGCTATTCAATAGAGTGGTGAATCTCTGATTAAAGTCTTGGACCTTTTATTTATCTCCCATCCTCATAGATATTAATTCTTTCATGAGAGTGGAAACCATTTTCTGGTTGCCAAATTTACCTAAGAATGCCTTTGCAAAACCATCCTAATTTACTATTGAACCAACTTGAAAACTAAAGTACCATGAGAACGTTTTAGGTCCAAAAGTATATTGAAAAAGTATGCAAACCACATATTCATGGTCAACATTTAATAGGTTCAAATCCAAATAAAAAAATATGTAAGTGATCTTCAACAGAAACACCTTTTCCAGGATCAAACTTTGGTAAAACCTTTTCTGGGTGTTTAGGTAAGTCATGCAATGGAGTAGCCAGGTTGTGTTGCATTCTTTCTCTCCATGCGGGTTGATTAACAACATACATTATTTGAGATGGAGACTATGGTGGAGACTAACTGGATACTAAAATTGCAGGGGATTTTGGATCTAATTTATCTAGAGGCTGAAAAATTTCTTGGATGGATAGATCTACCAGTTCTTCCAAATTTTCCACAACAATTGAATTTCTAGTGTATGAGGGTACTTTCTTGGAAGCTGGACTTCTAGGTAATGCATGAATAAATTTTAACCCACCAAGTTTCTTGATGTAGGATCTTGTATGTCTCCTAAAAAGATTTACTTCTTCAAATGGGACAACATACAAATGTTCTGATTCTTCTTCCCCATAATTCGTCTGTTCTTGTTCTTTAAATTAAGGAAATAAAATATTAAGGGAAAATATTTTCGCATGATGTCCCACTGTAATATTCTCTGAAAATTGGATTTCCTCTACTAGACATGAACGGGCTGGTGCCCTCCTTCTAGCACCAATTCGGTTGATGCCTGGAAAAATAACAGGTACCAAGCAGTAGGGATTCTCTCTAGTGAATGATACCAATTAGATCAGACACCGTTTGGTGTGGGGAATCTATCCGGTTCATGGTTTCGGCTACCGTAGATTAAGTTTTTAAATCTTTTATTGGTTATGGCCCAATCCACCGTTTATAAGATTTTTCTTAAAGAATGATATGGAAGTGCCGAAGATAAATGCAGGTCTAATCTATATCTAAAACTAAACTATTCTATCCCCTCTCAGGGAGAAAATTTAGAGTTTAGAGTAATATACTATAAATTCTCATAAAGGTCTAACATATAGTCGTACCAACACAATAATCACATTCACGACAGAAAGAATACTAGAGGTAGCTATAATATAATTAAACAATTTATTACCCTGTCAACGCAGACATTTATACAGAAAGTATGCATTCATGACCAAGGAAATAGTTCTAGGAGGTTAGAACAATCTCACTATATGATGTACAGAAGCAAGACGAAACAGTTCTACAGTATGCATTCTACACATTCCGATTAAATCTCTGCGCAGACCCTTTTTACCAGTAAAATGATCGTTCTTATTAGCAAAGAGGTAGCTCTTTTACAACAATAGTCACTAATTTCACCACGCAAAAGTCCTTTCTCGGTGCTCTGCACTTCTTATTTATAGTGCTATGGGCTCCCGAGACTGACCTCGAAACAGAGCCAAATTCAGTTACAGAAATCCTAACGAAATCCGATCTTGCAGATTCACCATGATCACAAAAACAAATTAGGAAAACACGCTATAACATGCATGGTGGATCAGTTTGGGAATTTTAATAGCAGGGACTCAGGCTCACTTACTGAAAATAACAGTTAGAACCTCTCCAGTCAGTCTTCATACAACCTTCAATCATACAACAAAATCCATTACAACCTTCAATCAAGACTATATCTTCATCTGAACCATCCACTGATGTAGCCTTTAGCTGATTTTGCAATCTGCTCATCCTAGATCGGTGAACCATAGTACCTGTGAAATACAAGAAACACCATGAGAGATATATTGGATTTGGGAACAACATAATTCAGAGAATTTCCATGTAATGATATGCATCGATTATTAAACAAAAAAACATAATGACCAACGCCCTGTTATGCCAGAAAATTTATTAGTTTAGGCTTTGGGAGGAAAATTTATTAGTTTCCCTAATGGTGCACAGTCACAAACCAAACAAAAAATGAATGGCCCAGATTAAATCAAATATTGATCAATTTTGATTTGGACTGTTAGATCATGTAGCATTAACAACTCCTTTCTGCCTCCGCGCTTCTGGAAAGTGGAAATTGGGTTCATCAAATTTATCAAGTTAGAAATCTACTTTTCTGCCTCTGCCTTTCCTCTTTCTCCCTTCTAAAAAGTGAAAAATGGAAACCATGCTATCAATATTTCCCAATATTTAAACTTTAACCTTTCTCCTTCACATTTCTTCTTCCGCACATCCGAAACATTTTGAACCATTGATCTATGCGGGGCGATTTTGGACCGTCGATCTATACAGGAATCAGAAGTCGGATTGTCCAATTTCTTTCGAAGTTTAAAATTTAAATTTTCCGCCTCTTCCTTTTCCTTCGTGCATGTTCGATTCTTTCTGAGATGTTGATCATTTTAGAATCTTTCTAAACCATTGATCTATGCGGAAATTGGAAATCAGGATTCCAACCTTTACTTGACCAAAACCTGCATCTTCCTCTTCTGCTTTTCCACTTTTTTCCTTTTCTTTTCCACCTTTCTAAGCCATTGATTTGCGTGGAAACCTTCTGGACCATTGGATCTATGCGGAAGCCAAAAATTGTGTTTGTAATATTTTCATAAGAGAAACTTGCATCTTCCGCCTCTGCATTCCGCCTCCGCCCTTCTGCTTCCACCTTTTTCGGAAAGCGGAAATTGGAAGTCAGATCATCCAATTTTTATGAAGTTCAAACTTTAACTCTATGACTCTGCACTTTTGATCCTGCCATTTCTTTGGCTATTGGATCTTGATTGGATCGATTCTCATCTGTTGATCTTAAATCAAAGCGGACTTCTTGTAAGGCTTGCTTCTTTCCGCACCGTTGATCTATGCAGACTCATCCTCAGCCATCAGATCGTAGATCGCAAAAAACAGAAAGCGAAACTCTAAATCTTTTACAAATGAAACTTGACCTTTTCCGCTTCCACATTTCATGGCCGTAAATTTGTGTGGAAACCTTCTGGACCATTCGATCTGAGATTGCATAAGGCGGGAGGCAGAACCTTAACTTTTTCATCAATGAAAAATGAATTTTCTGATTTCGCTTTTCCACTCTCATCTTTCCTGAGCCGTTGATTTGCATGGAAGCCCTTTGGAACATTGATCTCGAAGCGCGGAAAGTAGAAATCAAAACTTTAACCCTTTTACGACAAAAAATTCAATCTTTTTGCTCCCTCTTTTCTTCTTCTGCATTTATTGACTGTTGAGCTTATTCAGATTCAACCCTGTTCGTTGATCTTAAATCAAAAGAGGAACTTTCAAATAAGGCTTGTTTCCAAAGTCGTGCCTAAGGATTTCTTACCGAAAAGACACTTCAGGCTTAAGAACATCTTTCTTTTTAAACTTCTAGGAAAGAATAGGTATGCAGGGAGGCTTATATGAGTGAGGAAACAAAGGCAAGAGTGCTTTCAAAAATAAAAATGTAAGGAGGGGCCCCAAAATGAATTTTTTTTTGGGGAAGTAGTTGCGGAAGCAACACAAGGTTAGTTTTAGGTTCAATGCTAGAAGTGGAAGAGGAAAATAAAGGATGTGCTTTTCTACATGGTGGGGATGGAAACCATCTTATGGTTGGAAAATTGTGAGATTTCCATATATGTGAAGATTAGTTTCAAGATTTAGAGTTTGATTTAAAGTATGGAGCATAGATTAGCCCTCATTACACTTATGGGCCATACATTCATGATCTATAATTTCACCTTTAAAGTTAGGTGATTTTCCAATTTTTTTAAGGATAAATTAACTTTAAATGCAATTAGTAGAGCATGCATGAGGAATCTACACTTTTGTGATAGAGTATTGTAAAACAATTTAGAAATTGTCATTTGGTATTGTAGTTGATCTCATCTAAAATTTATCGCTTCTTTGAGGGAACGAGGAATTGTAAGGAGCCAATGCAGGAAGATTCATTACATTCAAAATTTCACTAAGACCATGCATGTGTTATTAAACCCATAACAAGTTAGATGATGTGTTGATGTGTCTTGTGTCTCAAAATTGGAGAATGCATTCATTGTGAATAAAAACTTAAACTATGATGTAGACTCTCGAGTATTTATATCATTTAATATTAGTAGGCATGGAAACTTTTAGGGTTTTTTCATGTATATTTTTAAAAATATTTGTAATTTTTATATATTTTTAGAAATGATTCATATTTGTAATTGTTATATTTTTAAAAATTGAGTCAATTAAATTTATAGTTTAAGTTTATTTTAAATATTGTTATTTTTATTTTCCACAAACTATTCATCCATTCTAATTTGTTAAATAAGGTTCTTGGTTTTTATAGACTCATATTTGTCACTAGTTGCTCAACTCTATCTCTTCATTCATAGATTAGTGATAGTCACCTCCACTAGTGGATCATATGCATCCATTATAATCTACTAGATAAGTTTCATGGCCTTTATAGACTCATATATGTCACTAGTTTCTCAACTATATCTCTTCATTCATATATTAGTGGCAATCGCCTCCAATAATGGATCATAGTGTTTTATTAAAAAGGCCACAATAGTGTGACCTTTTCTCTAGCTACCTAAGCAATATCCATTAAAATGGAAGTGGATGGTGCAGCTCTTCTTTACCTTTAATTATGTTGTTTTTTTCTCTCCTCGTTTCTTGTATGCGAACCCTACAAACTTCGTTTCTCGCACCGTTCTCATTTTGCGTTTCATTTCTCGTTTCTGGTAACATAGTGGTAGATCCAGAGTTAAGACTAGGATAGTTTCAGTCACGAATAGTAACATCAAGTTTGTAGATCATGATCATAATTATGTATATGTATGTATTTGAGATGAATATGGTCACTTGAAATTTACTCACTTTTTTTGGTTGAAAATATAGAGAACTATGAAGAAGACTCTTTAAAAGTTACATGAGAAAGAAGCTCCATAGTAATAAAGTAGGGTGTTCTCATGAAGAATTGTAACACTTATGGCAAGCATAGGGTGCAAGTATGTTGAAAAAATAACTCGATTGAGCTTTCTATAAGTCCTCGATTGACCTATAAAAATCTCAATCGAGGGTGTAACATCCCCAAATTTTTTTTTTTTTTTAATTACCATATGTAACTGTTAAAATGCTTGGAGAATGAATTTAAGAGATATTATACTCTCATTACTTCCTTTGTCATTTTGATAATGTATTTATTATAATATGTAGTTTTATATGCTTATGATTAAAATAACTCGTTAGCATACTTCTTTACACGACCCTTGTCGATACTCTGTTATACACTCTGGTTGATACTACTTTGTGACAATATTTCAGTTTTATTTTATTCAAGAGTTGTTTAAAGGATCAGGGTTCTGGTCTTACTTAGTCTTTACGACTAAATCATGCATTTTTGTTTTGTTTGTAGGTGTATGAGACCAGCCTTATGTTTTGCTAAGGCACAATCTTATGCTTCAAGGCATCAAATTGATAAGGAAAAGTAGTCCACCCTGGTTTAGAAGAAACGTCCTAAACCTTAGCCTAAATCATGATATTCATGCATATGTTAAACCATAATTCTCCTTATTATGTGATTTTTTTAATGTTCCCAAATTTGTGCGCCTAAACTATTACCTAAAGGAACAACTGAACAAACGATATCTTCGAACCATACCACAAGTGATCACCTTCAAGGTGGTGAACACTAAGTATAAAGTTTGGCCCTTGGACAAAGATGCAATTATGGTGTAAGCCTTGGAAAAAACCTTGGTACATATCTCAAGCCAAGGATATGAGTTTTAATTGTGGCCATGTGATTGTACTATTGACCCCGTTGGGATCCAAAAGTGACAGTACCAAAACCCTAGGGGTTTTAATGCTTTTGGGAAATCGAGGTGATCTGTTCAAAAGGTGTTCGAAGGGTTTTCTATTGAATTTCCTCCTGTCTCAGCCTGATAGCAGTCTTAGCACTCCCACAACATCGATGGTGGAGGAGCCTAGCTACTTGACCCTTGAAACCATTTCTCTCGAACACTACACAACTATGAAAAACTTTACCAGGGGTTTCGTCTTGGACAACTTGCAGCGACAGGGAACAAAATATTCCTAGTTTTTGTAAAATTGTAGAGTTTTAGTTCAAGTTAGGTTTTCCTCTTGTTTTTGGAACTTTATATGACCTTTGAAAATTTAAGTGTAGGAACCATTCGGAATGGCCCACTGCAATAGAATTAAGGTTAACAAATAAGGTGAAGGGTTTCATGGCCCAAGTAAGCTTAGAACGCTGCCCTTTCGGCTGTGTGGTTTGGATTACTTTCGTGAGGCATAGTTGGGTTCCAACTCTATTTGGGCTTTAAGATGAACATGGTGCATTTCCTTAGGAGCCATGAGGCGTTTAAAACATGGTCTATAATGTTTTCTCATCAGATGTAAAGGCGTCCCTACAACTTTCTCTTTAGTATCATATTACTTTGGTATTTTATGAACTCGTCAAAGTAAGGGGCTTCCTAAATTATGTGGTGTCATATGACTATGCCGCATACCTCTACTTACCGTGTTGTTGTTTATTTTTTCTAATGTACCGGTTTATTTTTGTATGATCCTGTGAGGGTTTATAAATTATTAATATTGTAATCGATTCTATTACGACTTCATATGTGCACCAAAGTTGGGTTATTAGTCTTGTTTTGTCATTTATACAATTTTGTGGAAGTTTATAAACAATCTAAGGCTGTGAGCCCTTTTCTGTCACAGTTGGTTTGGATATGGGTCATAAAGCCATTGTCGGGATTGTCTAGCTTTTCTTGAATCTAGTAATGTTTGTTTTTGATATTTAGAAGACCTATGAGGGATGAAATGTCTATAAACATGTCATAGCACTGTATATTCATTCTGTAAATTATTATAAGAAATGTTTGAACCTACTCTAATTGATTATCAACTGGTTTATTGTTCCGTAGTTTATATTTTATAATACAACCGAGAGTTCCTCACTGTTGTTTTGGTTGGACAAACAATATCCTTGAGGCCTTTGTAAATTCGGCTAGCAAAGTTGTGACGTTTTAAATGTAGTTAGATTCTTCAGTTCAAATATTTTACACTATTGTTTTGTAGCTTCCATATCATTTCTTTTGTTTAAACTCACCCTTTGAAACAGGCCGTGGAGCCATTTGTCAAAATAGTTATGACTTTCTACTTCTACTTATGTATTACTGTCCAACTTACATGTTACTTAGTTACAAAACGATCTTAGGGTTCCATTGTTTTGGTTACAATTCTTGTTTTTCGTTCTTGAAACATAGTCGTTTTAACTAAATACTTCTTTTATATTTTCCTTTTAGTTTATAAAAATAAAAGGGCTGAGAGGCCACTGCCTTTGCAGAGTCACAAATCTGAATTTACAAAAAAATAAAATAAGCCCTAAGGCTGTTATAACTTTTCTTTCTGTGAGCAAGAATTGCTACAAATAACAACACCAATTCCACCTATAGCCTGTAATCTAGTGCTTTGTCCTGTCGATGATCTCGATTTGGTGTTTTCTTGTAAGTTTAAGCTTAATTCTGTAAAAAATTTTTTTTTGTTGGTAAGCATAGAAATAGTATATTACTGTATAGTACAAAAATAGATTACAATCAGTCCTGACTAGCTTTGAGAGAAATACTAGCTCAGGTGCTTCTTAGTCGGAGAGATTCTTTCCAAGTTTCACTTAGGTTCTTGTCCCTCTGTCCATTTCCCATTCTAGATACAGTATTTACCCAACACTTGCACTCCCAAAAGGCCATAAAGCTTCCCACCCTACCTACCTATACATAAAGAAAAGTACAACACACCCCTGTATCTGCACAAGTACAGAGTACTGGAGATGTCATCACTATTGAATAACCCGACCCAGTCCAAAATAATACAATCGAGAATGGACATTACCAAAAATCGATATATAAAACCAGAAAACAACAATCGGTCACAAAACACTGAAGACTAAAAAAAAAGAGATCGACTAAAAGAGCAGAAGCCCCAATCCTTATTGCTGCGGAGGATCGTCTGGGGATGGATGCGGCACCGTGGGATGTTCTCCCAAGCTTCCCAGAAGCTCACTCGCTGATTATTCCATCATTCTGAAGCCAGTCGTAGACTCTTACTATCCTTGTCTGATTAATGCCAAGGATTCATGAATACCATGAGCCAACTACAAATTTGCTTGAATATCCCTTGCAAGCAAAATGCACTTGGTCCAAAATGGACTCGCAATTATAGGCCGACCCTAGTGGATCTCATGTTCACAGACTAGTTCAACTTCCCTGATGGAAATGGTTGCTTCGACCCTTGCTGGGATTTCCGCCATATATTGAGCACCCCAATTAAACACCAAGGGGGTAGGACCAACATCCGCTGGTGAGTTGTTGCTCAAGGATCTGGCTTGGGGGGAATTGCCTTCGATCATACTTCCCCTAAGCCCCTGATTATGCCTCCCCCTCCCCTGCTGAGCCATTCAGAGCCAGAGCTGGATATAACAGATATCCTTCACTAAATAAAAAATAGGAACCAAGATATGCTCAACTCTGATAATCATCTCGCTCTCCTGAGACGTATAAATAGATGTTCCTGTGTCATGGATGATGTAGCCCTTCTTCCTCTGATTTATAGGTTGTTTCCAATTCCCTCCTTGGGAAGCATCCTCCTTACAGCTCCATATATTTCTATACATGATCCAATGCTCCTCTTCGTGCGAGAGATTGGCCATCTCTTCCTCCATTAATGGTCTCCTGGTGCACGTACTGCTAAAAAAGACAGTTCGAGTACCAAGACTCGAAAGCTCCCCACCGGTGAGCCTAAGGGGACTGTACCTTGAGGTTTTTCCATACCTCACGAGCATGAAAAAGGGTGGTTTTAAAGATACAAGCATGATCCCGGATCTGCCACCTCTCCTCGAACTAACATGACACCCTTCTCTTTCCATTCTTTCCCTTGCTTCCTAGCTGTCCTTGCCTCATCTCGAATGTGCGTGGAGTAAATTCCAAGTGGAGGAGGTGTCTCATCATCATCCCTTGCACCTGTCAAGGATGTGGGTATAGGGGCTTTTGCATGCTGAATCGCGTGGCCATCCGAATGCTTTCTTGAGCGATCATGTGGGCCGCGTGTGAGGGGAGAAGATGCATGCAAAAAAGCAAGAGGAGTAACAAGAGCATAGTTGTACTGCCTCGGGAGCTGACCAACGTCATTCCGATCATCATCAAAACCTGCAAACTCTTCACATTTTTCCTAAAGAATCCGATTCCTTATGTCTACGTGTTCCTCTGCATGGAAGGAGCCCTCCTTGCCAACCCCTTCATTTGCAAGAGTATCTTCCACCCTATTCCCTTAGCGTTTTATATGAGAAAACGCTAGAGCAAGAGTGTTCCTTAACCAGACTCTGAGCGTTGAAATCCTACCCTCCCACCTCCAGTTCCTTGAAACCTGATTAATGGTCGCTCCATTCATAATCCTTTTGTCTATGTTGATGATAGCCATCGAGTCCCCCTCTACTATCAGGGGGTTTACTGGTTTTGTATCGCCCATGCCACCCCCTTTAAGAGGCCATCGAGCTCCACTAGAATATTGGAACCTTATCCTAGGATTCCCCAATAGAGACTGAGGATTATTTCCTGAGGGTCCCTTATCACACCTCTAAAACCAACATGGCCTGGATTCCCTTTTGCGGCCCCATCGAAGTTCAACTTGAAGGAACCGAGCAGAGGTTTTTGCCAAGACTCAGTGTTGCTAGTTTGCTTGATCGTCTTGCTGAGGTGAGAATTATTCAGAGGTAATTGTCTTATTCCCCAATATTCATGGATTTGATTTTCTGTTGCATCTTCTTATAGATCTTCCTGTGACCAAGCTATGAGAGTTAAAGTTTCTTTTAAATGAGCCACCACAGTTGCCCATATTTCTTCATCCCGACGTTTTTTGTTTTAAAAAATGTTTAGATTACGGGTCTTCCAAATTTCCCATACCATGAAGCCCGGGCATAAATCGCATATTCTATTCACAATTTTATTTTTGAATATATTCTTGGGACACTCAGCAATGGTTATATCAGGTCTGTTGATGTGTCTGCCATTAGATTTAAAAATTCTGGTTCCTCTTTCCCAGATCGCGGTGGCTGTTGGGCATTTATCCAACAAATGATTTATGGTTTCAATGTTGTTTTCACATAGACTACATCTTGAAGGTCCTAATATCCCTCGGAATTGAATGTTATCCTAAGTGAGGATTCTACATTTGAGAATGAGGCAGCAGAAAGATGCAATCTTGGGCCACCAATTCCCTCCCTAGATTTTCCTCCATTTGGCTTCCTTTTCCTACCTTTGAGTTTCATTCAGCACCCCTATAGCTTCTTTTATTTTGAACCTTCCAATATTGGAGTATCCCAACCAAATTTTGTCCAGAGCCTTGTGCCGGGGGATCTTCCTTGAGTAGAGGTCCATGTAGAAGTCTTCAATGTCCTCTGTTGGTGCCAGATTTTGCCACCACTCTTTCCTTTTCCAAGTCCATAACAACTTGTTAGAGGACTCGTGTTCCCATAATTTCTTCACCGTCTTTACTCGGCTGAGCTGAAGGTGGAATTTGAGAGTCGGTATGTCATCCTGATTTTTGATACACTGTTCTTGGTTACAAGCCTCGCTAATGAACTGAGCAGAGTTTCAATCTCTTATCTGCCAAAAATTGGGCCTTTGGATGAGGTTCCGATTTTCTTGGGCCGATTTCTAGATACTGCAACCCAAGAGGTCTTCTCCAAATATTATCAACAGTTGTTTTGGCTAGTGATGAGCATACTTGGCATGTCAGAGCTTCACCCAAGGTTCTTCCTCATACGTTATCCATTTCCACCATATCTTTGTTCCCATAGCTTTATTGGTATCTAGCGGGTCTCGGAGACCCATACCTCTCAAATTTGTTAGTTTTGCAAACCATTTGCTAGTCTACCAGGGGCCATTTCCCGTGGAAGTCATCTCCTCCCCACAAAAAGTTCCTTTGGATATTCCTGATTTGCTTAATCACAGATTTAGGAGCCGCCAAAACCGAGAAAATATACAGAGGCATCGCCTGGAGGACAGCCTTCACCAAGATAAGTATGCTCGGGAATTTAAGGTCTCTGAGTGTCCATAGGCTGAGTTATTCTTAAGTTTGTCCAAAAGGTCCTTCCACGAGACCTGCCTAATGGTCGATTCAGCCAACGGAGCTCCTAAAGACTTGGAGGGGAGCCCTCCCTCCGAGAAGCCTAGAATTATTAATATATTCATTTTCATAATTTTCAGAGTATTAAAGAAGTAAACTTGAGATTATGGCTTGTTGATTTCCAGTCCACTGGATTCCAGGAAGGTGTTTAGCCCCTCTTTGATACCACGAGCCTCTTGTACCGTGGACGGCCCCATAAGCATCGTATCATCGACGAACTGTTGATGAGTTTGGGGCTCCATCTCCTCAGTAATGGTTATCCCTTTGATCTTATTCTCCACTCGCAGGTTCTTGAGCATTCTTCCCAGTCCTTTTGCTGCTATGATGAACAAAAAAGGGGATAGTGGGTCACCCTGTCTGATACCACGGGAGCTTTGGAAGGGCGAGGCAGGTGAGCCATTAACTAAAATAGAGATGAAGGCTGAAAATACCAAATTCATGACCCACCCAATCCCTTGATCTGAGAATCTGAACGCCTTGAGCATCCTTGCTAAGAATTTCCAATTTAGTTTATCATAAGCTTTAGATAGATCTAGCTTAAGGTGCATACCTGAAATTTTCCCAATTAAGATGATTCCATCCAAAATTTTTCTGCCTTCAATGAACCCCGCTTGCTCAGGAGAGATGATTAGGGGAATCAGAGGGTGTAATCTATTAGCAATAGTTTTGGAGATAATTTTGTAAATGACATTGCACAGGGATATCGGTCTGAATTTTCCAAGATCTTCTGTTCTTGACTCTTTAGGGATAAGTGTCAGGAAAGTTGCATTTAGAGCTTTTAGAATATTACCCAACTTCATGGAATCCTCCACCAGAGCCCAAACTTCCTCTTTCATCCAATCCCAGCATGCATGGAAGAATTTGGTGGTGAATTCATCAGGTCCCGGTGCTTTATCGTTAGCCATCTGCTTGACCGCCTCTTTGATTTTTTCCATATCTATAGGTTTCAACAATAGAAGGTTATGTTCTTTAGTTATGGCTTGAGGGATGTGCCTTAGGACCTCCCTCTAAGAGGCTTCTCTATCCCCATATGGTTCCTCCAGAGGTTAGCAAGAAAGAAGTTAAGGGTGAGTTCCAGATCTTCCTGGATTTCAACAATAAGACCTTCTTTAGTTCTCAGTCTGGTCAGATGATTTCTTTGACGATGGTGGATGGTCGCTTTGTGAAAGAATCTAGTATTTCTTTCTCCTTCTTGGAGCCATTTCACTTTGGATTTCTGGTTCAAGTATATTTCCTTCTGGTGTTCTATTTGTCTGAATTCCTGGAGCAAAGAGCTTTCCTTCTCTCTAATATCCGCCATGAAACCTAACTACATGCCTTTGGTTTGTGCTTCTTTTATTTTACTGTCCAACTCCACTTTTGCTTGGAAGATGTTACCAAAAGATTCTTTGTTTCATTTATTAATGTTTGATTTGAGGATTTTAATATTTTGTTGGAACTGGTACATCCGTGTTCCCCTAATGATTGGGATTTCCTCCCACCATTCTTTTAATTTTCTTGGAAGTCGGACTGAAGTAGCGAAAATTTTTCGAAGCGCAAAGCTTTGCGTAGGTTAGTACCCACATTTTCCCATTCAAACTTGATAGGCCAGTGGTCATATCCAGCTGATGGAAGGACTAATTCCTGCAACTATCCCCTTTTCATCATGATGGAATCTGACACCAAAAAGTGGTGTAGACGACAGGCTATGCCTCTTTCTCCTATCCTTTTGTTGTTCCAAGTAAAAGTGTTGTTATTTGTTCTTACATCAATCAATTCGAGGTTATCAATAACTTCATTAAAGGAATCATTTATGGGGTTTAGCTATCTTATCCCACCTTTCTTTTCCTCCATATTAATTATTAGGTTGAAGTCCCCTCCAATTATCCAGGGTTTTCCTTTCGTCATACCATTAATCTTCCTTAGGGAGTCCAGAAATTGCATTTTCTTCTTTGCCCTTGGAGGACCATACACATTGGTCATGAATCCCCATATGCTAGTAACTAAGATGTGAAAGGAAACCAAAAGAGAATGTTGGGTTGCAGAAAAGTTATAGAGGAAAACCTCTTTTGGATTCCATAGAATTCCAATACCTCCAGGCGCCTTATTAGCATCCACTGCTACAGTTTTGCATCCTTTCTAGACTTTTCCTCCTATACTTTTCAGATCTGTCTCCGAACATTTAGTTTCTTGCAGAAAAATCGCTCCTGGATTTTCCAATTCAATCTTTCTCCTTAGAAGACGAATCTTCAAAGTGCTACTACAACCTATTATATTCCAGGATGTGATCCACATTAGGAACTTATTTATTTGTGGGAGAGAGGGCTGCATCTATGGTAGGATACTGCCCTGAAGCCACCAATTGAGCTCTAACCATTTGGATTCTTTGCACATTACTATGTTTGCCTCAGGTTTATTCCTTATCTTTCTTTTTTTCCTCCATATATTTTAGGGATTCAGCCGATACCCCTAGAGACTTCATTGCTTTGGATTTGATTATCTCCTTTTCTAGCAGGGTAACTTGTTGCGGGATCATTTTCTCAGGGACCAACGCTAAGCAAGATGTTTCCATCCTAACCAAGTCTAGTTCTCCTATCTCCATTTCTTCCTCTTCCACCTCCTGGGTCTTGTTGGTGTCTTCCTTTATTTCTTGATGTTCTTCATGGATCTCGGTCTTTGAGCTTGGATCCTTTTCTTGGGATTGCTGGGTTGGGTATTTATGCTTGTATCCATATCTGAAATGTTAGGTCCTTGAGGTTCTTGGAGGACTTTGAAACTATTTTGCAATTGAATTTTATTGAAAACCTCAGGGCTGGTGGACTTCTTGGCTGATTTGTTCTTATTTTGAACATGGGTAAACCCCCCAGCATCTTGATTTTCTTGTTCTCTCATTCGTCCTGGTTTTTTGTTATGTGGGAAGTCTCTGAACAGGTGCCCATGTTTGTGACATCTCCTGCATCTGAACGGAATTTGTTCATAATCTATTGCTTGGAACCAATCTGCATCCTCCCATGTTAGATCTATTCCATCTGGGAGATCTTTATGCAGATCTTGGCATAGGAGGTGTACCTTCTCTGTTGAGTTTGCTCAGAGACTTTTACAAAATTTCTTAGAATGTTCCAAATTTCCATTAGTATTTCTTTTGACTAGTATACCATCGGTAAGGAATACATTCTGATCCATACCGAGGCAATTGTGAGATTCTCCTTATCTGGATTGAATCTTTCTTTCCATGGTCTCAAGAAAAGACCCGTAGAATTAAACAAATAAGGCCAAAGATTCTAGTTCGGTCTTCTTCATTAAAAAAGATAACGATGAAGAATGATTTTGCTCCTAGTTGTAGGTCATAATGGCCTTGAGGTTTCCAGGTGGTGTTTATCCACAACATTAGGGTTTTCTTCAAAGGCCATATCCCTACCAAATTCCCTATGAGACAACACTTCTTCATGTAGCTGATATCTTCCCTAATTCGGGCCAATTTGATCTATAGCTTTGGAACCGTCTTCGAATTGGGTAAAGAATGTCCCATTCTCCTGTTCACTTCTTTTGTCGTGATTTCTTTAGCAGTTCCACTAGTGCCTTCCCCTACCTTCCCCAATTGGGAGTCAGAGATTGGCCTTTTCCCCTTATCTAACTCAATTTCCATGGCCGAGCTCTGAACAGGGGCGTCGCCCCACTATCTGAGGGCTCGATCATCCCTGGACCAGATCGACTAATATACGGAACATGCCGAAGCCCCTGTCCCCACTTACTGGACCCTACAACTTGAAACCCTCGTCAATTCCTTCTCCCTTTCAAATCTCCATCCTCACACAGCTCTCCCAACATTCTTGACTTGCGTTCTAATTCTGTATAAATCTTATTTTAGGTTCAAACCCTAATTAAAAATTACAGTGCTGTAGAAGAGTTCTGTTTTTACATATATATCTATATATACATATATAGATTCTCATATTTGAACAACTATGCTATAATAGGTTTCATATATATTTTTTTCTATAGGACTTTTACAAGTCTTTACTTTGATACATATAATTACTTGATTCTAACTTAGTCTATCGAAATTTATATCACTAACATCTTACTAAATTGTAATACGTATAGATATATTCTAAAACTGATACAAGTGGAAAGAATGACCTCATTTAAAGTATGAAATATTATATAGAGATAACTGAATCAGTAGATTTAAACTCTAATTTGAGTAAACAAAAATGTATCATTCCTAAGTGCTTTCAGATATTGAATTTATAACATATCCCATCATCCTATTTATATTTTATGAACATATTCTAAATAAAAGTACATATTCAGAATTTATTGACAGTTGAACCTGGATAAAATGTAGAAGGGGAAAAACACCCAAAGGAAACTGTTCCACCCAACCTTCTCCTGAAGCAGCCAAAGTTACTTGCTTAGGACCACCGATCCTGTTCACTAAACCACTAGCACGAAGATCCCTAAATGCATCCCACACAACGAATCTTGCTGCAACTTAGCACTCAACAACATATTTAACTCAACAAATCACTTTAGCTATCCCCTCATCAAATTCCTTGTATTCCTGAATTTTTAGCTTGCAGTAGTCACAAGGTTCATTCAATCAGAAAATAGAATGAGTAGTGAGCCTCCTACTCAATTTGATGGAATATATAAGATTTCCTAGGTCTTAGGTTCAATTTTGGAATTAAATGAGCCAATAGCTAGCTTAGTTCCCCTTCTCAGGGAACATGACCACTTTTTTAGGGATTATGTGCCTGCAACAACTAGAAAGTGAAATGCTAGTGCTTCCATTTTTCAACCAGCCTTTACAGGTGCTCCTTCCTCCTAGTGGGTCAGTGAACACTCATTTAACAATATCCCTTGGATAGGTGTCTCCTTTATTTAATTATTAAAATAAGCAATTCTTCAATTACAGTCATCCTTGACCAATCTTGGTCTTAAAACTTTACAATAAAATTTAAAATAAATTTTTTTTTAAGAATAAATAATAAATATTTATTTTTCAGTTTTGGGTATGTTACAAACACCCCCCCTTAAGCTCAACATCGTGCTCGATGTTTCTTAAGTTATGCTAAGTCTTCTTGGAACAGAGAGGGATATGCCACCCACATATCGCTCTCCAATTCCTAGGTTGCTTCATCTGGACTGAGGTGTTTCCATTGCACCTTTACCTATCCAATTCTTTGATTCCAGAGAAAAAATTTCCTCCTGTTGAGAATATAATCCGGTTCCACCAGAAAATATCCTTCTGGTTCTACCTAAACCACATTCGAGTCAATAACATGGGTAGCATCATGTACATATTTCTTTAAAATAGAAATGTGAAAAACATTATGTATTCTAAGATTAGGTGGCAAAGCTAATTGACATGCCACTGGCCCCACTCTTGCCAATATTTCAAACGACCCATAATACCTGGGTGCCAATTTAGCACAACTCCCTAGTTTAAAGGAGCTCTTTCTGGGTTTCACTTTAACAAACACATTCTCATCTACTTGGAATTCCTTCGAATTTCTTTTAAGGTCGGCATGACTCTTTTATCTGTCCTGAGTAGTTTTTAAATTGATTTGTACCTATTTCATTGTTAGTTTTAGTTCTTTTAACATGTCAGGTCCTAACATCAATCTGTTTACTAGATTACTCCATGTAATAGCAGTGTTACACTTTCTACCATATAATATTTCAAAAGGACTAAGCTTTGCTGAAGCTTGATAACAGTTATTATAAACAAATTCAATTAAGTGCAAATAGTATTCCCATTTCTTGGGATAGTCTCTAACATACAATCGTAACATATATTCTAGCACTTTATTGACTCTTTATGTTTGTCCATCCATTTGCGGATGATAAGCAGTGTTGAAATTCAATTTAGTATCTAGCCTTTTGAATAAAGATTTCCAAAAATTACCAGTAAATTCAGAATCTATGTCAGAAATTATTACATTTGGAATTCCATTCAAACGAAAGATTTCTTTCATAAATATGTCAGCAATGTTATCAACTTTATAAGTCGTTTTAACAAGTATAAAGTGTGCTTCCTTAGTTAATTTATCCACCACTCCCATTATTGAATCATTTTGTTTCTGGTTTTTAGGTAAGCCAGTTACAAAATCAAGACTGGTGAATTCCCATTTCCAATTTGGAATTGGTAATGGTTGTAAAAGACATGCTGGGTGTTGATGTTCAACTTTAACTTGCTGACATTTGATACACCTAGCTAAAAATTAAGCAACTTCATTTTTCATATTAGGCCAAAAATACTCTTTTTTTAACATTGTTATCATCTTTTGATATCCCGGATGGCCTGAATAGGGACTTTTGTGTACTTCATTCAAAACCAACAGTTTAACTTCCAGTATATTTGGCACATAAAGTCTATTTTTAAACAGCATTAGACCCTTTTCATTAAAACTGTAATCTATATTTATGTTTTCAGATACATTTTGAGTCACGTTTTCTTTTAAACTCTGATATTATGTGTCCAGTTTTATTCCTTCTTTCAATTTATCTTCTAAATCAGTTTTATAAATGCTAATGGAAGCTACAAAACTTGTTACTGCATTTCTGCTTAAGGCATCAACCATTTTATTTTCTTTCCCCTTAATGTGTTTGATTTCAAAATCATACTCGCTAAGAAAAACTAGCCATCTAGCTTGCCTCACATTTAAATTTTGCTGATCAAACATATATTTTAGGCTTATGTTATCAGACATTAGCAAAAATATTTTACCTATTAGGTGATGGCACCACATTTTTAAAGCATGGATAATGGCATCCAACTCTAAGTCATAAGTTGCATAATTATTTTCATGATTTTTTAACTTCTTTGATTCATACACAATTGCATGACCTTCTTATGTCAGTACTCCACCCAAACTTTCATTGCATGCATCAGCGCATACGATGAAATCTTTGTCTAGATTTGCTATTTTTAAAGTGGGTGTAGTGGTTAATAATCCTTTTAATTTATTAAAATTGTCTTCGCACTTCTGGTCCCAAACAAATTTCTTACCTTTTTTTTTGTAATGATGTTATAGGATTTACAATTTTTGAAAATCCTTCGATAAATTTTATGTAAGAACCTGTTATTCCCATAAATGATCATACATCAGTTACGTACTTAGGAACATGCCAATCAATTGTGGCTTTTATTTTATCCAGGTCTACCGATATCCCTTCTCCGAATATTACGTGCCCTAAATATTATATCTTATCTTTATAAAATTTACATTTGTGAAACTTAGCATATAGCTGATGTTCTCTTAACACTTGTAGTATTATCTGCAAATGTTCATCGTGTTCTTCTTTGGTTTTAGAATAAATTAATATGTCGTCTATAAAGACGACTACAAATTTGTCTAAATATTTACTTAGGACATTGTTCATTAAGCACATGAAGGTTTCTGGTGTGTTAGTTAGCCCAAATGGAATAACCACAAATTCTTAGTGCCCGTATCTAGTTCTGAAAGTAGTTTTAAAGATATCTTCATATTTAATTGACTTGATGATATCCAGATCTTAAATCGATCTTTGAAAATATCATCGCTGCACGTATCTGATCAAACAAATCATCGATGCAGGGTAGAGGAAACCCGTTCTTAATTGTCATTTTATTAAAGTTGATGGTAGTCTATACATAGGCGTAAAGTACTGTTTTTTTTTTTAACAAAAAGGGCCAGTGCACCCCAAGGGGACACACTTGCTCTTACATAGTTTTTGTCTATCAATTCTTGTAATTGTAATTTTAATTCATTCAGCTCCAATATGTTCATTCGATAGGGATATTTCAAAGTAGGTACCGCTCTTGGTACTAATTCGATTGTAAAATCCAGATCTCTTTTGGGAGGTAATCCTAGAATTTCTTACGGGAAGACATCTGAGAAATATTACAGGATCGAAATATCCTCAAATCCTAGCTTATCTTCTTTACCATTTTGTTAATTATTTATTATGTGTACAACAAAGAATTTACAACCTTTTCTTAGAACCTTTTTCATTTGTAAGGCTGAAATTTGTCTAACAGAAATTTTCCTAGGTATTCTTGTTGGCAGGGGTTTTGGGTAAGTGAGTCGCACAACGTCGCGGTGGTTGCGCAAGCTCACACGACACTGCGCAAGGCCAGATCAACGCGATGGGTGGAATAATAACTGATTTTGAATATTTAATGTATTAACTGACCATGTTTTGTGGACATAGGTCATTAGTGGTTAGAAGTGGATCTTCGATGTAAAGGCACAAGACTATATATAGAGCTAGTTTTGCAATTGTATAGGGGAGATCAGAAGCATCATGATCAGCGTGATACAAGTCCAAGTCAATATCTGAGAGTAATCAATCTGTTGCGATCTGTCGATGGTCTTGATGAGTCTTCTGTTTTGAACAATCTGCGATTTGTCTGTATCAGATACTGAATTTTGGGATGTAATCAGTCTCCCACTGTGGAGAATAATTATCTGTTTTGGATATGTTGCACATAATTAATATGAAATGATTGTTGTTGCCTAAATGCTATCTTTTGTTTTCCTGTTTTCTTTGCTGCGATGTCAATGATAAGTGTATTGAATTTGTTTATGTTTTACTAATGTTTCTACAATGAACTAATGATGCGATCTATCCCAATTCTATTGCAATTCCAATGAATGATGATGAGGCTTATTAAAGTTTTTTATGAATGATACTGCTACAATAACACTGCTGCGATAAATGAAGATGTGATCTGTTAGATCCGTAGTTGTGAAGATGAATTGTGATAACTGTCTTAGTTCTGTTAATTGGCTTGGATTAATCTGATAGTTATGCTATTGAAGCCGTAGATTCCATATCTTCCCTTCTTACTACTGGAAACTTGGTTTCGACAGCTCTCCCTTGAACACCTTGGGTGAGACTTCGTCCTCTCTGCGGATGTTGCTGGGAAGGGTAAAACCTGTCTGGGTTGGTGCTCATGGAGATCGCGTTGGTTGGGCATCGACAGAGTGAGAACCCCTGTCAACGAGGCTTTGTTGGTGGGTTTTCTCCAACAAATGGTTCCGTTGTCGGGACCGAATTGCGATTGAAAGGAGGATATGTTTTGGCATCCGACTCGACCGGAGATTGAGGAGTGGTTTGGTCTAAAACTGCGAGAGTTTGCTGAAACAGAAAATCAGAATCTGAGGCTGTCGACAAGCAATTGGTTGTACATATATATTCACAACGATCCTCATGAATGGTTCTTTTGCGAGTTTCCTATCGTCTTGTATGAGTGGCTGGAGAAGCTCGCTTCTAAGAAGAAAAATTCCAAATAGGAGAGCCGACATCTTGGACTCTGGAGCTAATTCAGGAATTACAAGAAACAAACAATAAGGCATCACGGGTTCTTGAGGTGTGGCTGGACAGTATCCTAGAGGGCTACATTGCCGAGTTTGCAGTTGATACCAATAAGTCATTTAGCGAAGCAGAAAGGGAGTTCTTCAACGGACCACGAGGTAGATTTTTTTTTGTCTCTCTGCGAAAAAGGTATTCTAAAGATGGACCAAGAGTAGTGGAACTCTGGTGTGTGGAGGATGTAGACACCATGACGAAAGGGGGGATATGCCTCGAAAGGTAAGGGGTATATGGGCATGAGTTCTGGTGAGATGGTGAAGGTCTCTGAGGAAACAAGTGGTTGTACAAGAGGAGGAACAAGGTTTCGAGAGAAGAGGCAGAGGATAGGAGAAGGTCCTGCTGTGATTGAAGTGTGATGCCACAAAGAAAAACCACACGGGAGAAAGAAAACTTTTAGTGACGACGAGGACGACCAGGCCCAGGCTACGCCAATAATAATGGCAGGCTCGAACCCTAGTAGTAATGTGTCCACACCTCCACGCACTACTCCATCACCAAGAAGAAATGCACATTCTATGTTGACTTGCCCAACGTGTCAGCAGCAATATAGCAGTAGAGTACTAGCTGAATGAAGAAGGCCCAAAATGGCGAGTGATGAAATGAAGCTACCAATATTTCATGGAAATGGTACCAATGACCCAGAGCAATAATAGTGCTTGTGCAATGCGATCTGGACCACCCGACAGAATGTGAATGATGATGTCAAGAAAAGCCAGCTGGAAACCACTCTCAGGGGTCGTGCGCTGGATTGGTACATGAGATTCATGTTGATTCCTCAGGGAGATACAACGAAAACATTGGATGAGATCCCTAAGGGGTTATTTGAAGAATTCAAGAAGCCAAAGTCTGAGGCTCAGTACATTACCAAGTTGTAAGAAATCAAGTAGTTCCCCAATGAAACAATTTGGGACTTTGATCAATGGTTTAAGAAGTTGATGGCTCGAGTCAGCTTCCAAATGAGCGATGTTCAACACAAGGAGTGGTTCATCTCTGCGCTTGTCCCACATATCAGACAACTGCTAATGCAACAAAAAATTTCGACAAAGAGTGAGGCTCTGGAAATCGCGATGAAATTAGAAGCATCGTCGGTAGGAGAAACTGCGGTCGAGATGAACCAGATTCAAGCACAATTGGCCAATTTGACACTCCAAATACAAGATATCAAGAAGGCTAAGGAAGATCATGATGACCTTTGGTGCACCTGGTGTCGTGCGGGCAGACACACCAAGGATACATGTCCAATGTTCCACAATTATTTGCTTTCAGGAGCCCCGAACCCATTGAGCTGCACTGGTGTACCATGGTGCCGCATATATCAGTCTATGGGAATCGACATGAGAACTATGACTACATGTAAAAGATGGTTACCAAGACAGAGAGTTTGTATTGTACCTTTTGTCAGGTAGTAGGACACGACGATAAAAACTGTCGAGCTTATGACTTGCTTCAGGAAATGACATATGATTCATACTTTGTGAAAGGAGAGGACCCCTGGGCAATGCAAGCGCATCCATAGATGGCACAGAAAACAACGCAAGTGCAGTATACAATGTTGCCATAGATGCAGTTTATCCCGTCGCAACCGTAGTGACAGTTTACATCGCAGCCACAGTTTGCACCGCAGCTGCAGTTTGTAGCGCAACCATAGTTTGCGCCACAACCACAGTATAATTAGGTACCGCTCATTCAGCCTCAGCCACAATATGTTCAAGTTGCACACTATGTCCAGCAACAACCAAACCCCCTGCAACAGCAGTTGGCCCAGCCTTAGGTTTAGAAATGAGGAGTCCAAGGAGGATTTAGGGGACAAGGAGGAGGCTTCAGTCGAGGAAGAGGACAAGTTTCAAGAATCAATCCAGTGTTATACCTATGGAGTATTCGGGCACTACTAGAGGGAGTGTCCTCATATACAGTGTACATACTATGTGGCCAACGAGCATAATGTTGAAAATTTCCCTCAGTTGATTGCAAGGTGGCATGCTGGAAACATTCCTCAGTTGAAGAATGCACAGACTCAGAACCCACCAACATTCCCAGTGTAGAACTAGTCGATGATGCAAAATCAAATCCCGCCACATACTCAGAATTAGCCAACGAACCCACCGCTAAATCAGAACCCACCATTGAATCAAGCCCAGAACCTCAATCAATGATCGACGGTTGCAACAATTCAAGCCGAATCGCGAACGAAGGATGTCAACGTTAGGGTTGTCACTTGCGTCGGTGTGACAACTGGAGAAGATGGACCACGTCAGTAAGTTCGATTCGTTGGAAAGAAAAAGGTAGTATTTGATATTGTGATGGAGAAAGACACCTTCTTCAAGGCCAAGCATGCAATCGGGAGAAATCTGGGTAAGTTACCTATTATCGAAATGCCATCTGCTTTTGATCCATCTGTAGAGGCAAGACTATCGCGACAGCATGGTACCTTGCAACAGTTCTTTGAGAGTTTTTTATCATTGGCAAGCGATCCTGAATCCCTTGTCGAGATTGAGAAGTTGTTGTATCATCGGGATAAGACATTGACAGATTCCGTGGTGAACTCCTTGCAAAAGAGGAAGACAAGCAAGGAGATGAGGATGAACATCCAAATCAGATATTACGAGGTTGACTTGATTATTCTAGATCTCGGATCAGATGTAAACATTCTAACCAAGCAAACTTGGCAGCTGATGGAGAAGCCGACATTGGGATGGTCGCCGGTGCAACTGCGACTAGCAAATCAGGCAAAGGTTCAGCCCATTGTTTACATCTCAAACCTGGTTGTCGATGTTGAAGGTATGAAAACATATGCTGATTTTGATGTGATAGAAGTGGTTGAAGATGTAGGTTCCTATCCCGCACTGCTAGGGATTGGGTGGGCTAATGATAGCATGGCAGTTATCAATTTCAAAAAAATAGGTTATGACGTTTGAGAACCAGGATGTCAGGGTCATTGCTCTCATGGACCCTCAGGAAGGACATCGGTATATTGAACCTGTGAGGGATGAAGCCGGTAGAAGTTGGGATCACGCCTATAATATCTCTAAAGTCTATATCCACCCTATTGTCGATGGTGAGATTGGATGGCATAGCGATAGTTCTGCGTCCTCTAATGCTGATGATGCTTTGGAAAATTGGCAAAATAGGCTACATGAGGTGTCGATCAGGAAATGTGGGTTGATCACACAGTCTCTTCGTCACGTAGAAACTGAGACTGTCGAGTTTCCAATTTATGAAGGGCTTCTAGAGTTATCAGAATTCCTTCAAGAATTTGAAGAGAAAGTGTTTGAACCACGAAGGGTATTGGCCCTAGATGTAGCATTGAAGGCTACCCCGGCCTAATGGTGGGCGACGCACAAGCAGATGATCCATGACTGGGGATAGTGTCAGAGATTGATGATGGTGTGCTTTGGTGATTCGGAGTTCTATCATACTAGGAGATACGATGGAAGGAATAACCCCGCTAGTAACTTGATGGAATGTCAGGCCTTATGGGCATCACGACCTAAAGATGAGTGGGTCTATGCTTTTGTTCATACTCTGGACGAGATGCCGAGATCCTGGTATGTAGCAGCAGAACTGCAGAGAACTATAACCACTTGGGAGGAGTTGTTCGTTTTCTTTGCGCAGACATTTAGGTTCTAGGATGCCAACCCAGAGGTACATAATGCATTGCAAATAATCCACGACGTAGTGCTGAAGGTCGTCCCTGTAGCATACCTAGTTGATCCACATGCGCACTGCTCAATGCAATCCATGATGACATGTTACAATCTATCAGGGGAACCTAAAGATGATAATGAGTTACGGAATGTTAATATTCCAGAGTTAGAAGGAAGTCACGATGTTGCAACACTAGACATACCAATGGATTTGATGAGTCAGTCGCTGAAGATCAGGAAAGTCAACATTGGGTCAGAAGAGAACCCAGAATTTGCCAATATTGGGGACTATTGGGACAAGGAAACAATGGCCAAAATCACGGACCTACTGCATGAATTCCAGGATCTGTTTCCAACGCGGTTCTCAGAAATGAAGGGGATATTAGGGGACCCGGGGGAGATGAAAATCTTGTTGAAACCAGATGCAAAACCTATGAGATAGAGGCTGTATCGACTGAATCCACAATACAAGGACTGTGTGAAGGCTGAGATTAACTGGATGCTGGATGCTGGGATCATTGATCCTGTCAAAGAATTAGAGTGGATAAGCCCTATGGTGGTTCAGGATAAAAAAATCGACGAAGTCCGCATTTGTGTCGACCTAAGAAATTTGAATGATGCCTGCATGCATGATCCGTTCCTAACTTCGTTTATAGATGAGCTCCTTGAAGGAGTAGGTGGTCAGGAGATGTATTCCTTCACAAATGGATTTTCGAGGTACCACCAGATTTGTATTGCAAAGGAGGATTGCCAGAAAACCACGTTTGTCATTTAATGGGGTTGTTTTCAATATATAGTGATGCCCTTTGGGATAAAGAATGCATCAGCAATATTTTCTCGGGCAGTTGTCGCTGTGTTTAAAGACTTTATTCAAAAGTTCCTGCAAGTATATATGGATGATTGGACAGTCTATGGGCTAATTAGGGACCATCTTGACAACTTGCGATTGATGCTAGAAAGGTGTTGACAGCATCAGATTGCATTAAATTCTAAGAAGTGTATTTTCTATGCGTCGTTTGGAATGCTACTCAGACACATAGTATGTAAGGAAGGTCTGTTGGTTGATCCAGCGAAGATCACGCTAATTCTTAGTTTTCCACCACCAAAAAATGTGAAGATGCTTTGGGTGACGCTAGGGCACATGGGGTACTATTGCAAGTTCATCAAAGGATATAGTACAATTATTGCCCCTAAGGAGAAGCTATTAAAGAAGGATGCTGCATTTGAGTGGAGTCAAGAATTTCAAGGATGTTTTGACACACTGAAGGCCAAGTTGGCCTCCACACCCATACTGGTATTCCCTGATTGGAACAAGAAGTTTGATGTGCATGTCGACGCCTCTTCTGTTGCATTGGGGGTTGTGCTTTTGCAACCAGGTGAGGGTGACTTGGATCACCTGATCACATATGCCAATAGGAAGTTGTCATTTTCTTAACGAAATTACACAATGACTGAAAGAGAAGGATTGGAGATGGTTTATTCCTTGCAAAAGTTCAGGCACTTTTTGTTAGGCGGTCACTTCAAGATGTTCACCGATCATTTTTCTTTGCAATATTTGGTCAATAAGGCTATGTTGGGGGGGCAGATCTATCGGTGGCTACTACTTTTTCAGGAATTTGACTTTGAAATAGTTGTGAAGCCAGGACAATTGAATGTTGGTCCTTATCACCTATCTCGCATTGAGACCAGAGAAGAACCTACCAATATTTATGACGGATTGCCAGATGTGCAAATGTTCTGTGTCGATATCGCAGATGATCATTATGCCCCAATTGTTTAGTTCTTGGCCACTGGTGTTGCCCTTGAGAACTTGGAAACTGGTTAGAAGAAGCAGTTGGTAGTAAAGGCTTAATATTTCTAGCTGATTGCTGGGCAGTTATACAAGCTTGGACCAGATGAAATCTTGTGACGACGTATGGGTGATTCCATGAAGATGGGTAACACTTTTTGGCCAAATTTGGCGATGAAAACCTGATTTTTTACTCATGTGCTAGATAGAAGCCCTCAAAACGCATATATGCCATGTGAATTTTGACTTGCAGTAAAAAAACAAATTGTAGAATATTATGTTGGCTTCATAGAGATATTTTAAAAAAAATATTTCGATGTCATTTAATGTGTGAATTTTTTCATTTAATGAACTGTGTGACCTTAAAAATTTGAAGAAGCTAATAAGTGGCTCGTGTCCACGTAGAGTAATTCAATCTTGCATTAATAATTTAAAAAAAATAAATATATGAGCATGATCTACATAAAATGGAGTGTGATGTGCATATTTTTTTGTTAATTTTTTTTCGCATTATACAATTATTTATTATTTTTCGAAAGTGACCACATTTGATTTCAGCATCGTTTTAAACACATATTTGTCCACGTAAAGGAATTTTTTCTATTTTTTCAAAAATTGAAAAACAAAAGATACCCTTTTGAAGAGGACACGTCGATATGTGATGTGTGCATTTTTAAGAATTTTTTGGCTGTGTATTTTTAACTCTGCGGATTTTTCTTTGAGCTGCTTCGAAATTGCAGTGTGGTTTTCTATGTATAAGTTTTAGAAGTAATTAAAAAATAAATATCATATGAGTGCCAAAATGCATGTATGATACGTCAATGGATAGAAGATTCGTTGGTGAATCTATCGGTATCAACTCCGCTCAGTTATGTGCTAGGAATGGCAGGGTTTA
>LPNX010314609.1:5085-85916 GCA_001517045.1 Pseudotsuga menziesii
TCGACTTAACATGTTCCTTACAATGTTGATCAAACTCCAGTTTTGTGTCACCGCCCACGACTGAAACCAGCCTAGATCCAAATCCTAGGCTCTATCAAGCGCTGAGAGGGATCAAATCTCCCAAGGTGCAAACCTCTTCTCAGGTATTGCACTCAAGGAGGTTTCCACCACGAGAGATTTGATCCCTCTCGATGCTTGATAGAGCCTAGGATTTGGATCTTATTACTTATTTTTAGTGGATAACACATCTAATTCAATCCAATCAACACATCTAATTGAAAACAAAAATAACAATATAAAAGGATGACAAATTTCCTCTATATTACTTATTTTCACTGGATGACACGTGTAATTCAATCCAATCAACACATCTAATTGTGGTCTTCCTTTCATATAATAGATTTGTCTTCACAATTAATTAAAATTAAATTATAAAAAAAAATCAAAACTAAAACAAGTCTTTAATTTTTTTTTTTCTCGAAATTTACCACTTGCTATGCTATTCCACCCTTTGGAATAAACATTTCTTAGACTAGACATCGACACTTGTAAGACCCCAACTACCCCAGACCATGTCACCTCGCCTAAACTTATCAGAAAGTTCTAATTCATAGAGACCATTATAGTTAACAAAATAAACTTTTACAATTATACAATGTGAATGATGACATGTCAAAACCAAAGACCATTTGAATCAATCGATAATTAACAATAACATCCTAGCTATACGTGTGAATGACATGTTTTAACCTATTCTTTTAAAAATACTTTGAATTTTCTACATAATTCAAGCTCTTTCATGGTGGGGTTCTAGATGTATTTATGTAGGTGTTCAACTTTTAGGTAATTCTTATGTAGGTGTTCAACTTGGTGAGACAAGCTTCTAAAAAGCAGATATTCAAGGGGTACATGTGGGGTTCTACAGGTAATTATGTAGGTATCCAAAATTTCATGTAATCCTTTCATTATGAGACAAGTTTTTGAATGTAGATATTGAAGGGATTATATTTTAAATATATTTTTTTAAATAACATTGGTTTTTAAATATTTTATTTAAGATGATATTTTTAAATTATTTATTAATTTTAAAGTGAAAATGAAGCACAGTTTTAAATGAAAAATGTAATAATTTACACTTTTATTAAATTAAAATACTGTGATAATTACAAATAACTTTTTGTCTATATATACATATATATGTCATAGACATTAGTAGAGCATATGGGGTATAGAATAGATAGTGAATGGGTCTAGTGTTAATGAACTCCTTGTGTTAGGTCATCGGTTCTAAACTAAGTGGGTACTAGCTTACACAAAGAAAAGATATAGACATTTGGTAGTTGAATCCCATTTTATACACCTTTGTAATTGTGGGGAAAAAAACAAGCATAAGATTTAAAAGAAATTAAATAGAAAATATAATATAAAATCAAAAGCGTGAAAATAATGTGCCATTAGATAGAGGAATTGTTGAGGAATCCATTGGATTTTACTCCGCAATCCGAGATGAATGTGTTTAACCTTTGGAAGTTGTAGTTGCAGAAAATAACAAGAGAGTTGGAATTAATCATTATAAGCCAGTATTAACAAAGATGTTCAAATAAGGGGTGGCAGGCGGGGGGGGGGGATTCTTTTGGATCCCGGAGGATATGTAGAACAAACTTTCGCGTGGGGATTAGGTAACAAAACCAACAATGAAGCTGATTGGCTAGCTCTTATCTAGGGCCTTCATCTTCTAAGCACTAAGAAGCTTCGAAAGGTTCTGATATTCGGAGATTCCAGGCATGTCATCTACAAACTGATCAACGGATACCCTATTGGAGCAGTCAAATGCCACCGTATGTTTGAAAAAGCTAAGCTTCTCATGCCTAAATCTTATGAGGCTTTTCACATCCTTCGGCATAATAACAATGCAGCGAACAGTTTGGCTAATGTGGGTGCCACTCTCCCACAAGGTCATTATAGTCAGGATGGAAATCATCCTATCCTCAAATTCATTCCCTAAATGAGGTGCTGGAAGCCCACCCGCCCCCACCCCCGATCTCTCTATGTGTGGATTACCATAATGAAGTTCTTAACTCTCATTAAATTTTATGGAAGCCTTAGAGCCCCCCTTCTTTCTCCTTCCTTTCTTTTTTTCACTCCCCTCTTTTTATCCTTATCCCCTTATCCCTCCTTCCTCATCTCCCTAAGCCCCCTCCTCTATCCCCCACTCCTTTTTTCCCCCTTCTCCTTTCTACCCCTCTCCCCACATCACTTCATTGCAGTTGGCATCCATTCCTCTCAGCCTCTTGATGGTTCCAAGCATTTACTGATCTGTCCCGCCAGATTCCATCCCTCTGCCGCGTGGACTCTCTCATGTCTACTCTTCATCTCGGTCTCTGCAGGCATTAAGATCATCCAGCCCTTGGTAAATTGCTCTCCCTCTTCGCACGCTTTTGCTCCCCTCGTCCATAATTCTATGACGTCTCCTTGCAGCGACATGCTTATTTACTCTGCTCCGGACCTTGGCTCTAGTTCTCCTGAAGCTGTGCAAATTCTCCTGAATGTGGTAGCAGGTGTTGAAGGAGGGAGGCTGTTGGGTATCCCGTGGCAAGCTCTCCCTCTCACTCGTTCCTTTGTGAATGAGAGGCTTGCTCTCGCAGCCTTCTCCAATTGTCATTGTAGTTTCCCCTCCACGTCTTGGTCTTCAGGCCCTGGCTTTAGTATAGCTCTTACGTCTTCAGGTGGTTTGAGGCGAAGTTCTGTCTTGAGCCGTCTTTGTACTGGGTGGCAGGAAGGTGCCGTGGGTACTTTGGTTTGCTCAGAAAGGCACGGGGGTTCTGTGTTGCAATAGGAGCTTACATTGCTTAGTTGTTTTCTTAGTGTTCCCTCGGTTGAGATTCAGGACTGTGTCCTCGTTGCTCGTTCCCTGCACAGTCAATTTGCTTGCATTGAGATCTCTGCTGAAGCTGAAAGAATGTCTCAAGCAGGGGAAAATGCAGGAATAATGGATATTAAGAAGAACCTGCGACGTCTGTATGAGATGACAGCAATTGGAGTCATGGACAACAAAGAAATAGCGCGGGAAATCAAAAGCATGGGGGAAACAGTGAGTTACACCTCCTTGCAGATCAGTAACCACGACGCTCGGATAGATGATACTGAAAGTAACCTGCACGAGATGATGGGCAAAGTGGACAGGATTCAGGAAGATCTTGAGCATTTGATCACCATGAATCAGGGAAGCAGGGTGAATGGAGCAACTACAGAAGCTGAGCGCCCAATGGAGGAAGAATCAGTAGTGCAGCCTAAGAATTTCAGAGACAATTTTTAATCTGTTTTCTTTTCTTATGGTTAAATGTTTTACTGTCTTTTGTTATGTAAACAGTTTATAAGGGTATATACTACCCGAACCACTAGCTATTTTGGAAAATCTTTGTGTGAAGTTTTTTTGGAAAACTCTTAGGTTAAGCCTTCTATGCAGCAATTTTGATCTGCAGGAATACTTTGTCTTATCACTGTTGTAATGAATGGCTGCACACAGCTTGTTTTATAAAATCCTTTTTTCAGTTTTTGTTAAAAAAATAACAAAGATGCTCAAATAGCTCAATGGGGGGTTAAGAAAACCCTTCATGGATGTATTTATAATGGAATTAAAAAGATAGCTCGATCTTATAACTAGATCAAGCTATTACCCCGCAAAAACTATAAACATAAATATGTTATAAATATGAAAATAAAAACATATGTTGAGGCAAATCCTCAATATTTAATTATTTTACCTAGTGAAGGTTACTTTGAGTCCATTTCTACTATTAGGGAGTTAGTTGGAGTCACACACGCCATTTGGAAGGAGTTAATTACGTACATATGAGGAATTTTGATAGTTTTCAAAATCAATTTATGGTATTTGCATATTGTTTTCCCTTCCAACATTTGGTTTTACTTTCCTACCCATGGTGTTTTCCATAACTTTGGTTCCTTTGTTCTTGAAATATTAACTTTTGACACTATTAAAATTATTTATTAAGGTGTCTATTCCACATAAATATAATAATAATTATATCAATAATTCATAATAAAAATTTACAATACGCAACATATTTCTTTTATTCATATTATCTAATTTTCATTAACCAACTTTAAAAAAAAACTTAAACTAATATGTTGACAACTATTATGAAAAAAATAGTTAAATAGAGCTTTATGAATACAAAACTCAATTACAAGGTTGATTGGTTATAGATAAGCATGAATATATGGGTAAGAAACCATATAAATATAATAATAATTATATCAATAATTCATAATAAAAATTTAGCAATACAACATATTTTTTTTATTCACATTATCTAATTTTCATTAAATAATGAGAAACCAACTTTAAAAAAAAACTTAAACTAATATGTTGACAACTATTATGAAAAAAACAATCAAATAGAGCTTTATGAATACAAAACTCAATTACAAGGTTGATTGGTTATAGGTAAGCATGAATATATGGGTAAAGAAAAATTTAACAATATAACATATAATAAAAAAAATTAATAGGACAAATTGTGTATAAATCTACACATAATCTCTTCACAATTGCACACTATTTTTAATATTTTCGAAAACATCAATTTACAACAATATCATCATTTATTTTTGCATTTTTGGCCCTACTGAACCTTCTCTGCAATCATCTCATCATTTTCGAGAGTCCTTTTTTCTGCTCAAGGAACCTCATTTCCACAGTGAACGTAGGCAGCTCCCTCGGGTAGTTCCATTTAGAAGGTAATCATTTCATCTTGGGTTGACAGCTTTCTCATTTGGGGGAAGCTAAGATAGGCATTTCGCTTCGTCTCTTTAGAAAAGAACGGGACTCTCTACAGAAAGCAGACTTCTTCTCAGCTCGAGCTTTTCCCTCTCTCGGCTTTCTTCTCAGCCATTTGTCCAGTTTCAATTTGAGTTGCAGTCATAGTCGTGGTAAAGGCCAGCCTCTTGTTTTGGAAATGGACCGTAGAAGGAATGATGCAGGGCTCGTAGACCTAAGGGTTAATATCCGTCGCTTGTATGACATCGTGGCCATTGGAATTACTAACAACAGAGAGACTACTAAGGAGGTTAAAAAACTTGTTGATGAGGTTAGCTATGTCTCATATCAGACCAACAACCATGATACAAGGATTGATGACAACGAGATGAACCTGAAGGAAATCATGGGTAAAATAGACCGCATTCAGGAGGACCTCTAGCTTTTGGTTCAGATAAATCAAGGAAGTCGAGCCCAAGAAAATCCATGAGAAGCAGTTCAAAAGATGGAGGAGGAATCTGTCACCCAGCTTGTGGGGCAATCAGGAAAACCCAAATGATCCTCTTTTAGGAAATTTTTTTTTGCATTTTACTTAATCAGTAGTTTGTCCACATTTACACTTTGTCTATAATTATTCGGAATACTAGTACTCTTTTCAGCTTATTAATTAGTCTTCTTTATTAAATTGTTATTATTAAAAAAAACACTATTAATTAAAATAAAAATCAATATATCTCAATGAGAAATAGGTCTTATGTATCTCACACCTTCTCGATTTCCTGTTCGAATTGTGGAAGTTGGCTCTTCCACTTACGAAACAGGGTTCCCGCACTTTCACGATTTTCGATTTCTGGTCCGGGATGCTGAAGTCAGCTTTCGGACTTTTGAAACTTGCAATTCTTCACTTTCCAGGGTTCTACACTCGGCTCTTAATTTACACACTCTACATTGATATTATATTAATATTATTTTAGTCATCTATATAATATGGGTTTGTATTTTAATATTAATTAAGAGTCATGTAAATAATATTATTAATACAATAATACGATCATAATCACATATTTGTATTTTAAAATAGTGGTTATGATTAGAATCACATATGATTTTGAAGATTATATTTTCATGATTTCATTTTAGAGGAGAAGTGAGTGGTTAATATAACTAGTTAACTTTTAAATATTTTTTTAAATAATCATAAATGGTTAAACTATTAATTTTAAATTATTTATAATTTATTAACTCTCAACTCCATTTTAAAAGGTTTCCAAGTCATTGTCCCAGAATATTAATATTGTAAAACAAATAAGAATATGTCTTTCCAAAGTTATTATCTATATAATTATAATAAAAATGAATTAAATTTATAATTATAATACAAATGGATTGAATTTTTGAAGATTATGGATTCAAGCTGTTTGATTCATCTGTACATATTCCTAGCTTTAAAGATTGAGCTTTTACAATCTATTTCTCTATAGTTTAGTGTCTATACATTCCTTGCGGCATCGTTTATGCTAAGATAACAAGCCAGAAAGAACTGCACATCATAAGCAAAAAATCATCTTAAACATTTAATAAGTAAATTGATAATAACAGAAATTGACATAATATGATCATAATATATTTTGATATACATTTTGTAAATAAAAATTACATTAAAATTAATCTAAACTTTAGACACCCATCTTTAAATTTAACTGCATTTTCACTTGAAATGTTATTGTTAAAAAAAATATTAATTTAAATAAAAATCAATATAGCTCAATGAGAAACGGGTCTTCTGCACTCTCACACTTTCCCGATTTTCGATTTTCGGTTCGGATTGCGAAAGTCGGTTCCTCGACTTACGAAATAGGGTTCCCACACTTTCTGCCTTTTCTAATTTTCAATTTCCAGTTCATGATGCGAAAGTCGGCTTCCGGACTTTTGAAACTTGCAATTCTTCACTTTCCCGGGTTCCGCACTCCGCTTTGGATCATGATCTAAATATTTCAGGTTAAAATGTTCATCTAAATATATTTTTATCATTTAATTATCTTATTTTAGAATATAAATAAAAAGACAATTTATACACTATAGCACTCATGGATTTATAACTTATGTTCTCGATTGATTCTGGGACTCGTCTGTTCCTAGAATCGATGGATGAATTACTTGAAATAATAACAAATTTGTTCATTTTCTTCTCCACTTAGGGTTTGAGGCAGGTAGCTCAATAAGTTAAAAAGTTCAAAGGTTTTATTTTCTTTGCATTTCAATTGCATTAAATGTTAAATTCCACTCTTTAAGGTAAGAGAGGATTCCAGAGATATGATTCATTTGCATTAAATATTAGATTAGGATTCTTGAATCTACTTTAACCTCTGACTATAACAATGGGTTTATAGAGTGCTAGAATTTTAGGTGTTTTTAAGTTTTAAATAAAAGTCTAAAAGCAAAGCAAATGAACAATTAGTATTGTTAATTTACACACTCTGCATTGATATTATATTAATATTATTTTAGTCATCTAAATAATATTGCTTTATATTTTAATATTAATTAAGAGTCATGTAAATAATTTTATTAATACAAACATATTTTTATGACTCCATTTTAGAGGAGAAGTGAGTGGTTAATATAAGCAGTTAACTTTTAAATATTTTTACAGATGCTTCATTCAGTTGTTGCAGAAAGATTCAATATGTTTACCCTCTTGACATTCTTTTACACCTTTCGATGCAAATGCTAGTATAAAGGTTTTATAGGAGTGGCTGATTTTTTTTTTTTAATGAATAAAAATGGATAAAAAAGATGTATCTTTGTATAAATGATTGTAAACCATACAAGGACAAACATTTGCATTTTTACACTTTGTTTTCTTAGAAAAAAACAACTTATATTATAAAAAAAATTAAGAAAAGGACAACTTATAAGGATATATTTTCTTAAAAAAACACTTTTAATATATTTTGTTTGTATAAAGGATTGTAAGCCATACAAGGACAAACATTTGCATTTTATCCTTTGGCAAGATATTATAAGACAACTTATAACATAAACTATTTTGTCTTTTTAAGGAAAAGACAACTTATAAAGATATTTTTTTTAAGAAAAAGACAACTTATAATATAATTTTTTTTTAATGAAAAAGACATATTTTCTTAGAAAAGACAACTTATAATATAAAATATTTTTTATATATTATATTTATTTGTTTTTTGAGAAAAAAAACTACTTATAATATAAAGGTTTTATATGAGTGTTTGAAATTTTCCTTCGATGAATAAAAGTGGCTAAGAAAGATGTATATTTGTATAAAGTGGATAAGAAAGATGTATTTTTTGTATAAATGATTGTAGATGGACTCGTTGAAACCATTCGACATTTATTCAAAACTGATTTTGAACCTCTAACCTTTTTTTTTTTTTATATTTGTTTAAGGATTTCAAGGAGACTTGGCTACAAGGAAGAGAGACAAAATGATATCAACAATCAGAAAATAAGAGAATACTTTAAAATTTTGAAAATTGATATAAAGGAAAAGCATTTAAATTTTTTCATTGAACTTTTATAGAAAACTACAATAAATAGAAAATATAAACAAATTAGAAAAACTACAATAAATAGAAAACATAAACAAATTGGCTAGCAAATTGCTTGATTGTGTAAATCAAGACATTTAAGAAGAATCATATTGAAATAAATAAACACATCTTAAAATATTAACTTTTGACACTATTAAAATTATTTATTAAGGTGTCTATTGCATATAATTATAATAATAATTATATCAATAATTCATAATAAAGATTTACAATACACAACATACTTTTTTTTATCCACATTATCTAATTTTTCATTAAATAATCAGAAGCCAACTTTAAAAAAAAAACTTAAACGAATATGTTGACAACTATTATGAAAAAAACAATCAAATAGAGCTTTATGAATACAAAACTCAATTACAAGTTTGATTGGTTATAGGTAAGCATGAATATATGGGTAAAGAAAAATTTAACAATATAGCATATAAAAAAATTTTACTAGACAAATTGTATATAAGTCTACACATAATCTCTTCACAATTGCACACTATTTTTAGTATTTTCAAATTCACAACAATATCATCATTTTATTTTTGCACTTTTGCCTTTTTTTTAACATCCAAAAGGTTGTCTAATGCATAAATATTTCAATGCTAACAATAACACATTACAAGTTAATTGTGTATTCGTGATAAACAAGTTAAGCCACAACATAACAATGAATTGACTTACATACACAACAAATATGATGTGATGTCAATAATTGAGGAGAAGATGAAATGAAACTAAACATAATAGAAAGTGGCTAAAAACACTTTGTTGATGAAATAAATCATCCTCAACATTCTAACAATGTTGTACTACATTTTAAAATGATTGATCGAACTCCTATATTCCTTATAAAATGAGACCACATGTGTAGACATAATTAAAGAAAAACACATATCACACAAAGATACACCCATAGTGACATGAATATCGATCGAACTCGAGACCACATGTGTAGACATAATTAAAGAAAAACACGTCACACAAAGATACATCGATGTTGACATGAGTTTTCAATGCGGGCCTCAATACCTTTCCTTTGAGCATGTTAGCGCTGTCATGAAAATAATAAGTTAAACAATCAAAGCGCTTCAAAGCACTTCATGTTTGTAACCCATATTTTGGGATGGCACTTCAAATGCTCTTTGATTCTATAATGAATATCAAGGACAGGGTTTTTTCCTTCTTTCCTTCTGAAAAATTTATATAAAAAAAAAGGTTAAACAATCAAGGCTACAAAACAAAATTGGAAATGGCAAAGATTAATCACATTACAATGTCAAGGCAACAATTGTAAATCCATATTTGCTCTATTGAGCTATTAGACTATGATGTATATTATGAACATATAATATTGGAAGAGTTCAAAAGCTCAATCAACTCATCAAGCTATTTAAACTAATATTATTTTTTTAATAAAATAACTTTTTATTTAAAATAAATTTGAAGTACATTTTAGATTTAAATAAATTTTATGGATAGATATTTGAAATTACTATAATTTTGAACTTCCTTTTAACATAGAAATAGATTAATTTTAATTAATTATATGTATTAAAAAAACAAATTAACATTTGGTTTATATAATATTTCTATTACAATATGCAGTTTAATTTTTTAAACTTTTTATTCATGTTTGTAATAGTAAGTAATATAAATTTTTTGGAGAGGCAAGTGCGGGGGATCTTACTCCGTCCCAGAGGACAAACGGCAAAAACCTTCGCTTGGGGGCTGGGCCACAAGACGAACAATGAGGCTGAGTGGATGGCGCTTTTACAGGGACTAGACTTCTTAGACGTAAGAGCCAACTCAAGGTTGTTAGTCTTTGGGGATTCACGTCACGTCATCCTCAAAATGATCACCGGTTACTCTTCAGGATCCATCAACTGCAGAAGGTTGTACGGCAGAATTACTCTCCTCCTCCCGGGCAGAATTGAATTCTTTCACATTCTAAGAGCAAATAATGCTCAAGTGGATGCTTTGGCAAACATAGGAGCCTCTCTCCCTCAAGGTCATATCTCAATAAACAACCTTGACTTAGTTACTAAACCTATTCCCTAATTGGATTGCATGCTCTCTCTCTTTCATAATGAACGTTCATAAGTTAAAGCTCCCTTTGGTTATTGTCATGAACCTAGGTGGTAGTCTTATTGCATGCCATCGCGACAAGTGGATTCCACTCCCTCTCCAAATCCCCTCGCCCCCCGTCGCCTTTAATATCACCCTCTCCATGCTTAATTTCCCGCGCAGTTCGCACGCCCCAACCCGTCCCCCTCTGCGTACGATGGATTCTCCCCGAAGTAATATCCGCCCTCCCCCTTCCTTCGGTCGTCCATTCTTCCTTGTGCCAGTTAGCTCCCCCTTCGCAGAAGAAAATTTTCTTGCTACCTCTGAGCTTGGAGAAGGGACTTTCCCTACTGTCGCCCCCCATTGCAGGATAAATTCCAGGTGCAGTATTCCTCTTGGGTGGATTATTCGCCTTCCCTTTTGCATAGTCATGTTGAAATTGGGGGTTCTACTCAGGATGGTTTACTGAACCTTCTCTGCAATCATCTCATCATTTTCGAGAGTCCTTTTTCTGCTCAGCGAACCTCATTTCCACAGTGAATGCAGGGAGCTCCCTCAGGCAGTTCCCTTTAGAAGGTAATCATTTCATCCTGGGTTGTCAGCTTTCTCATTTGGGGGAAGCTAAGATATGCATTTCGCTTCGTCTCTTTAGAAAAGAATGAGACTCTCTGCAAAAAGCAGACTTCTTCTCAGCTCGAGCTTTTCCCTCTCTCGGCTTTGTTCTCAGCAATTTATCCAATCTCAATTTGAGTTGCAGTCACAGTCGTGGTAAAGGCCAGCCTCTTGTTTTAAAAATGGATTGTAGAAGGAATGATGCAGGGCACGTAGACCTGAGGGTTAATATCCGTCGCTTGTATGACATTGTGGCCATTGGAATTACTAACAGCAGAGAGACTGCTAAGGAAGTTTAAAAACTTGTTGATGAGGTTAGCTATGTCTCATATCAGACCAGCAACCATGATGTAAGGATTGATGACAACGAGATGAACCTGAAGGAAATCATGGGTAAAATAGACCGCATTCAGGAGGACCTCCAGCTTTTGGTTCAAATAAATCAAGGAAGTCAAGCCTAAGAAAATCTCGGAGAAGTAGTTCAGAAGATGGAGGAAGAATTTGTCACCCAGCCTGTGGGGCAATCAGGAAAACCAAAATGATCCTCTTTTAAATTTTTTTTTTTTGCATTTTACTTAATCAGTAGTTTGTCCAGATTTACACTTCGTCTGTAATTGTTCGGAATACTAGTACTCTTTTCGGCTTGTTAATTAGGTCTTCTTTATGGCCTAGTTTTGTAGCTATTTCCTCAAAACTGCTAGAATGTATAAGCTATTGTTTTTTGTACTGAATGGTTGTGCACATCATGTTTCATATATTCTCCTTTAAAGTTTCTGTTACAAAAAAAGTAAGATAAATCTTCATATTAATAACAAATAATATTTAAAAACCATATTTCAATTTTTTTTAAGCAAGAGCAAATTTATTACCAGTTATCAAAATGATGATATTGTATATTATTATTTAAAGTTTAAACAAAATAAAAAATATAACAATTATTAAAGAAAGCTTAAATTTTATATAGATAAAATAATATTAGTTCAAATAGTTCTATCGAGATTTCAGATAATATTTTTTTACATACAAAATTTAAATTTTTTATGATAAAATAATTCATTTTATCTTTTGACTTAACTAAAGCTAAATCATCGATCGAGATATTTAAAAAATACAACAAAACCTTGATCGAAGGATTTAAAGCCCTCGATTGAGGGCTTTGAAATAGGATTTTAGCCTGCTTTTTTGCAATTTAATTTTGCTGGCCTCTTTGTAGGATGCATGTTTATTGGCAGAATTCATGCCAATGGATTCATCAACGAATTGTTATCCATTCCAAAAAAAATCATATATATATATATATATATATGCCCTAGATCAACACTTAGTTATGGAAAATGCATAACATGATAGCCATATAGGTATTTGAGGGTGCTAAATCTATTTATGCATTGAAAAACACAATTTAAACGATTCCAAATTTGGATTTTACCTAAAAAAAAATTAACAAATTCTACAAAAAAAATCTAAAACATAAAATAAATATACTATCACTAATTCAATTGTGTCTATTATATTCCATTCCATGCCATTATGAGAAAGAATATTTCCTTTCCAATTAAGTTTAATTCCCAAAATACGTGTTTTTTTTAATAATATTAATAATCAAATTACAATATATATAATATATAGATATTAATAATATAATAATATATTTAATGACTATATTGTAATAAAAATAATATAATATAGAGCATTTAAGGAGAGAGATTAAGAGGTTGGTTAGTTATTATATTATTTTAGATTTAATATTTAAAAAGATATTTACCATATTTTAAATGTGAAATGATGAGACCTTAATGAAGCTGAGATGCATGTATGGTTTTATATTGTGAAATAGAAATATGACTCATAATCATTCTTGATTTGTATATGTTTTTATTAAACAATTACAGTTGACTTAATTCTTTAAAATTTTGTTATTGAATTTGATATTTTCTTTAAAATTTTGTTATTGAATTTGTAATTTGATAAGCATGGTTTTTCTTATTTTATCTAGTTTAGCTCTTAATTTCCTCTAATATAAACAAATCTACCATCAAGACAGCATTGAGTCAAACAAACAAGACAAGTAAAATGGCAAACAAAAATCACAACGAAAAGTCAAAACAACACTTGCATGCATGCACTTGCAACCTACATTAACAATAAACAACACAGAACCAAACTGCTCGATAGAGTCACCAACTAGTTTACAATGTTCAACACCGCATGGTGCTCCACAACACCAAACTGCTCGATAGAGTCACCAACTAGTTTACAATGTTCAACACCGCATGGTGCTCCACGACAAGACATATAGACATAGTAAACATAATTAGACTCAACAAAACCAACAAGAAGCAAAAACATAATTAGACTCAGCACCACGACAAGGCATCCAGACATAATAAGCATAATTAGACTCAACAAAACCAACAAGAAGCAAGGAATCGATGAGGGAAAAACCCACCCTTCACACTGTCACATACCCATCTGTCGATGCCATGCATATATAAAAAAAATTCTTAAAAACATCCAGTCATGGGTCATATTCATCCTTTAACCGTCATGCTTAAGCATAAACACCACTGTAACAGTCGTTCCGCCATCAACATATCCACTCTGTAACTGGAAAAGTCACTTTCGCGCTGAAGTTGGCTTTTCCGCCCTCCGCCTTCCCCATTTCGCAATGCGGCTTGCGACAGGCGGAATTCTCATATTTGCCACTACTATTTCTTGCCTTCTCACTTTCCTCCTTCCACTTTCCATGGTGGGCTCCAGGTAGAGGAAACCTAAGGTTCGACCTCGCCAATTGTTAATCTTCTGCCTTATGCATCCCTCAATGCCTTGCGGCAGGTGAAACTCTTAGTTTCTCCCAATGTTCCTCTTTACCTTTTCTCCTTTTGCTTTCTGCATTCCTCAATGCGGACTTCGGGAATCGAAAACTTAAAAATATGACGGAGTAATTTATCCACCCCCCCGCCCTTTTACATTCCGTTGCGGACTTTGGATCGTGAAAACTAAACAAAATGACACCTTTACTTGTTCACTTTCCACTTTCCTCCTTCCTCCTTCCGCATTCCGTGGGCGGACTCCAGATCGCAGAAACCAATGCTTGGCCTCATTTCTCTTTTTGTTTTTCAATTTCCGACTTCCGACTTCCGACTTTGGAAATCCCGAGATACAATACCTTTACTCATTCACTTTCTGCTTTACGACTTCCAACTTTTCACGGGCCGACTTCGGGATGCGGAAATCCATGAAATGACTACTTTATCTTTCGATTTCCCACTTTCCGATTTCCGACTTTCCGCTTTCCATGGACCAACTGTAACAAATATAAAATACAAATTTAATTAGATTAGTTAATTATTATATGAAGGGGTGTAACCTTTCATTCTACACGCTCAAGCCTATAAAGGCGAGCGTCATTTGTAATCATTATCATCATCTAATATATTATTATTATTTATCATTCAAAATGATAGTCGGATTCGACTAGTAACACTCCAACCAGATACGATTGCTTCATTTGGAATCAGAGCAGATTCGCTCCTTCGAACTGAGCTCAGATTCGGCTCTTCCATCTCCCTTCTCACCTTCCGTGGCTCATCCCTCATCCTTCATTCTCCCTACCATCATTCTACCTCCCTTAACTCCCATCCTGCCACTCTATTCCCTTCACGCAACCCTCCCACATGACCTCCATATCGCTTCCAAATTCCCTCCTCACCACCTGCACGCTTCCCAATTGCGCCCTCCTGCTGCCCACGCCACCACCCATGCCTCCTCTCGCTCCCTCCTCTCATGCAGCACTTCTTCCCTTTCCCCCACGCCGCGACACATAACTCTCACTCGCCACTTGCATGCCACATCAACCCCTCTAGTCAATGTTTCCCATCATTCCCCTTCCTCCCCTGCACCTCTGGCATCTTACCTCCCGCGCTCCCATCTTCCCTCATGGTCCACTGCTCCTCAACGCACTCCCTTCATCCTCACGCGCCACCCCCACCTGTGTCTCCATCGTTTCCTTCCCTATCCACTCCGCTCGCTGCTCCCACCAACCTATTCACTGCTCTGTCCTTCCACCTCTGCGTCGTTCTTTTTTCCCATCTCCACACATGCCTCCTCCATGCTACCTCCTTCCAACAGCCTCCTTCACACCCATGCGCTGCAGCTCGTCTGGTGCTCACCCACCTCGCTGCAGTTTCACTTGCTCCTCCACCATTCCTCCTTCCATCTTTCTCACAAGCGCATTCCTTCATGCCCACCCTAAAAACTAAAAAAAAAAAAAATTAAATTAAATATTTTATAATAATAATATTATTAAAATATTTATTTTTAAAAATTTAAAACAAAACAAAACTATATATAAAATATTATATAGTTTATAAAAAACAATAATAATATTAATTAAATAACTAATATTTATTATTATTCAAAAAAAAAAGTTTCCACCTCTCAAAGTCAAAATAACGTCGAAGTACACTCCTCCGCATACAAGGTCCAAGACCATGGCGGAGCTAAAAAAACAAATTGAAAAAATGGAGAAGGACATCAAGTCTCTTGTCGCTAACCAAAAAAACTTGAAAGAAGAGATGTAGAATAACAATACAATACTCAAAGACGAGCTTGTTAAGGTACTAAAAAGAAGGCTGGAGGAAAAAATTGACATCCTAAACGAAAAACAAAAAGACTTGGATGACAAAATGAGTACCATGACTCAAAACATAAACACCTTAACACAGAACATTCCAGCACCATGACGCAGAACCATAATACATTAATTGAGGTGTTACAAAGACTAATGCCTATGATAGACCAAGTCAACAGTCCAGAGATGCTAGAGGCATCAGTTCATATTTCCACATAGGAAGCATTTGCCAAGAATCTAGAAGAATTGCAAAAAGAAATAAAGATTAATAATGCAACGCTTAAGCAAGAGATAGAAACAAAATTGCCAGATATAGAGGCACGATTAAACAACAAAATAGACGCTATCAGTAAGATAGTAAAGAATAAAAAGGCTAAAAATCACCGCCAACAACGAAGCAATTCAAATATGTCACTTGCATCATCCAGTAGTTCTGAGCCACCATCAAACCGTAAGGAAAAAGGAAATCAATATTGTCCTTACATAGTGTACCCACCTAAGACAAAAATAGAGTTGTCGAAATACAATGGAAGTGAAGACCAATGCGTTGCTTGGCTAAACAAAGCAGAAGAATACTTCGACATTTACAATATTCAATCTAACGAGGAGAAGGTGAAATATGCGCCAATGCATATGGAAGGGTACGCCTTTAATTGGTACTTATGGTGGAGGAGAGATAATTTTACCTACACCTGGAACTTGTTCAAAAATGATTTTTTTAATAGGTTTCAAGGAATCAAAGAAGACGAATTTTTCAGTAAACTTACCAGATTACAATAGGTTGAAAGTGTTGAGGAATTCACACATCAATGGGAATCCTTATCAACATGAGTATTTGGGTTCTCTGACAAGAAAAAACTTGAAACCTATTTAGGAGGTCTTAAACCGCACCTACAAAAATAGTGAAAGTTACATGACATACCTAACGTAGAAGTAGTAAGACATAAAGCAAAATTCGCGGAATGCAAATTGGAAGGAATACAAACAAGAGGCGATAACCATTATTGATAAGAAAAAGAGACACAATGTACGTACTGTGCAGATACTTGGTCACCCAGCCATCAATGCCACAAGCCTCAATCATATGCCTATGAAATGGAAAATAGATCAAAGTCATCTAACAGTTACTATGATAATAGAAAAAAAAAGGAAAAACACACGTTGTCGATGCGGTGATGACTGGACCCCAGGCCATAAATGTAGGAACAATCAGACAATAAAGTGCAGAATCACCAATGGAGAGGAAGTGCAAGTCTCTACACCAAAAATCTCATCCGATTCTAATACCGACATTGATTCAGAATGAAGGATGACATTAGGAAATACTCAAGCTTTGAGGACAAAGCTCCCTTAAAGGGAGTGGCAATGTAACAAATATAAAATAAAATATTAATTAGATTAGTTAATTATTATATGAAAAGGTGTACCCTTTCATTCTACACGTTCAAGCCTATAAAGGTGAGTGTCATTTGTAATCATTATCATCATCTAATATATTATTATTATTTATCATTCAAAATGATAATCTGATTCGACTAGTAACACCCCAACCGGATACGGTTGCTCCACCAACTCCGGGATGCGAAAAACTGACTTTTCGCTTTAACATTATTTTGTTTTGCCAATTTTATCCTTTCGACTTCCGCCTTCTCCAGAGGGCTCGGGGTGCGGAAATCCAACTTTTGTTTCAACCTCTCTTTCTACCTCCTGCCTTCTGCAGGCAGATTTTGAAGCGCAGAAATGCTTAAGCTAGATGCATTCTGACTCTGTAACCAGGCTTCTAGCCTCCATGAACTTAAGTAAAATGCATTGAAACCAAAAGCATATGCATATGTAAAATGTAGGAAAGTATAACGACAGTAAACTCTACTTGAATCTTCACCAAGCATTCAACACATTCACAATAATTCTTAAACAAGTACATTACAGAATTTATATAGAGGATACGTATCTTGAATATGAAGTTGTCCCGCAACTAGCTATGTCGTTGCAACGTTCCACACATCCATAGGCCAGTTGTGTTAATCAATCTCTTAACACAACTGCAACCCCCAAGCTGGGCATAATTTCCACAAGGAAATAGGGAACAACAGGGTCACACATAGCCAGAACATATCACACATAGTCAAGCCAACCTACAGTTGAGTTTATCAGACTGTCTAGCCAAGCCAATACACTATTGGGTTTATCAAGCTGCAGGAAAACAAGCCAATACACCATTGGGTTTATCAGTCTACTCAGACAAGCTAGCTAACAGTTGGATTTATCAGACTATAGGCAATCAAGCCAACATTCACATTAAGAATCAGCCAAGCCAACTAACAGATGGGTTTATCACGCTACTCAGCCAAGCCATCTCACTGCAAGGTTTGTCAAGCTACTCAGCCAAGCCAGCTCACAGTTGAGTTTATCAGGTTGTCCATCCAAGGATCACACATGGCCAAATGCACATCAAGACACAGCCAATCCAATATACAGTTGGGTTTATCAGGTTGCTAAGGTAGTGGAAAGGTAGAATGGCTAAGCTAGAGGCTCATTCATAGATCTAGAGACACCTCCACAAGCTTTATCTGGCTTGGCATCGAAAATACCTACACACCCAACACAACAAAATATCTCCTTCTATGCTACACAGTCCCTTAGGCTATACTTTCTCTTCTAGTGCTCTTCAGGATGTGCATAGAAGATTCACCAACCACTCTTATCTTTTTGTGAGGTTCCTCTCTTCACTAGGTTTATCAAGTCAATTCGGCGTCTCTTCCACTCTCAAGTCTTGCATACAATTCAAACCCAAACCAGGGCACACATAACAACAAACCACAGGGAGACACAGCAACACAGGGCTCCACTCTGTAACACAGACAACCAAGGTTCCATACCACCCTGTAGCACAAAAAAATACTCTAGAACCAGCCTTCCACGACTCAGGGTAGTGAATAACATAATGAATCCAAATGGAATGGAAGAATGACCAAAAACGTTCTAGGCGACTTCGGAATGACGGACTGGGAACGCATTCATGTGATTACTTGCTTCAAAAGCAAGAATGCGGCTTCCCAAGACTACATGCTTTCCCAGGCATGACATCGACTGCCATGCCACACCATGCCCAAGGCATTACCTGCCTCAACCAACTTCTGGAATAATTGAATGATTGAGTACAAAGGACAAAAATGGTAGTTGAGGGTTTATGGGTTCCCCGATTGACATTTGACCTCACCCTATGGCTCAAGATTTTGACTAACTCCCCTCCCTATTCCTTGTGAAATTATGCCCCCGTCTCTTTCGTTGCAGTTCATAGCTAGTTGTGGAATTTTATTAAATTGCATATTTACATGATATCTCAAAATATATTGTGTTTGACCAACATGAGAACCATTGGCATCAACCTTGATCGTCGATACACAAAACACCAAATCAATGACAGGGCATTGCCCTTGAGCTCCTTGCCATAATTTAATACAATATTTACATCATGTACAATTTTAATACCATGGGTCAAAACCAGAGTGTTACACACACGAAACTAAGCAACATGCCTAATTACTTCCCACCACTCACGCTACCAAAAAGAAAATAAAACATTAACAAATATAATTAACACATGTTGTCATTGATGCATCACTAAGCCACATGTGGTAATCGTGACTCGTCACTACCCCATCTCTTAATTGTATAAAAACCATATTAAAAACATCAAATATTCTAAAAAACATGATGCAACTTAGCATCCTAACAAGACACCTAGAAACAAGGAACGTAACTAAACTCAATCAAAGCATAACAAATAAATAAACTATTTGAAGAAAAGAAAAACCCTTCATGGAAAGTTACGCAACAAACTCACGATTACTACCAACCAACCAGCACACAAAGAATTAAAAGTTATTAATAAACACAGGGCATTTCGCTTTTTCAATTACTATTTTTGGGGACAGTTATCAGAAAATCGAAATGGTCGATTAAGATCTGCTTAGAAATGTTTAAAACATGATAAAGACAAATTAGTTTGAATTCTTGAAAATAAATAGCTTCACATAGAATGCCCATCAGAGAAATTAGCATCTTTTCTCTGCAAACTGGAGGGGCAGAATTTCTGTCAAATTTGATATGCTCTGACCTCTGTCTGATCTAATTGTGCATGAGCCAAATGAATAATTGTTCACGCCAGAGTTCAGCTTATCATTCTAGGAATAGACACAGGTGTTATTCAAAATTTAATCTATATAAATCTTCGTTAATCTTCAGAATTGTCAGTTCAAAGGTGATCCCAGTTCATAGAGTGTTAATATGAGTTTTATATGAAAGTGCAAAGTGGGCATGATTCAAATGAAATATCAAATCATGCAGTGACAATATATATATATTTCATGAAAGGTATTCGATTTTTCTGGTTCCTGTTATGTCATATTCTAATCCTTCCTGTCATGCCAGATTCTAATCCTACAATACAAACATACATAACACAGTATATTTTGAATGTTTAAAGAAACTAAAGGAAATTACCAATAGATCCTATGAGTGCCTACTGATATTCCCTAGTCCATGTTTTGAAATATTTCAAGTAGATGTACATACTATTTACTTTTTCATACGAGGCATAGACGCCACCAAGCATAAGGTGATTCTGGGCATATCGATGGAATTACACACTAATGAAAATCAACGAGCCTCGTTCTTCTGGGGCTTCACCACAAGAACAGGACACTGTACATGGTGGACACAATAGTCACTCACACTGCCAAGAAATGCCCTGCAGAATCCAATATCCTCTGCTTAAAACAAGAGATAGATTACAAAATAAAAATCCAATAGAAACCTGAAAAGAGAATTGCCAGTGTTCTGAAATAATGACATGAATCATTATAAATAAAGCATATCAAATAAAGCATATCAGTAACATTGCTTGTTTTGAAAATGCACTTTTTAAAGCTGCAAATTACAGAGATCTCATTCAAACAATACCTCTTAACAGCTCCAAATCCATGACTACCTAGCACCAAAATGTCAGGATTATATTTTTTGGCAGCATTGAATATGACCTCCTTGGCATCTCCAGTATGGGCCACCGTCGCCGGGGTCAACTGAGACAATGGCAGAAAAAATCTATAAGGTTTTTCATAATGAAACCAGAGAAGAAAAGAAGATGGAAAAGCTGCAGAATACCATTGATTTGATCAGTGCAAGACTGTGCTGTGATCTTGAAATTGGTATTGTGACATTTTCATAACAAAAGTGCACTAATATCTCATAACTTACATAACAGGATGAATATCATGACCGATCAAGTGATAGCAATGGGCCTTTCAATTAAATTTTGCAATCCTAAAAACATGGAGCTGATCTATTGAAGGACCTTCCTTTTATAGTTTGCAATCCCAACTAAAATGAGCTAAGATCTTAATGTAATGATCAGTGCAAGACTGCTGTGATCTTGAAATTGGTATTGTGATATTTTCATAACAAAAGTGCATTAATATCTCATAACTTACATAATAGGATGAATATCATGACCAATCTAGTGATAGCAATGGGCCTTTCAATTAAATTTTGGAATCCTAAAAACATGGAGCTGATCTATTGAAGGACCTTCCTCTTATAGTTTGCAATCCCAACTAAAATGAGTCGAGATCTTAATGTATAGAACCTGCTTAGTTAACTGTATCAATAAATTCTGAAATAATCATAAAGACACTTCACCATAAGTCCAATTTCAACCAGAATGTTACTGAATTTGATTTTCAGGGTCAAATGCAAACTTTCATGTTTATTCCATATTCTCATCATGACCTGACCTGGGAGATCCACAATGACTTCTATAAACACATTATTTTTTCATACCACTCCATTAAGAAATGTGCATCCTTAAAAAGTTAAACCTGTATAAACCCAGCCGTAATCTCCGTCCCAAGATTGCACAACTCAAGCTTATATATCTTGACTTTCATGTTTATTTCACATTCTCACCATGACCTGACCTGGGAGATCCACAGTGACTTCTATATAGTATATACACGTTACTTTTTGATACCTCTCCATTAAGAAATATGCATACTTAACTCAAGCTTATATATCTTGACTTTCATGTTTATTTCACATTCTCACCATGACCTGACCTGGGAGATCCACAGCGACTTCTATATGGTATATACACGTTACTTTTTGATACCTCTCCATTAAGAAATGTGCATACTTAAGCCTGTATAAACCACGCCCTAATCTGCATCCCAAGATTGAAAAACTCAAGATTATATATCTTTACTTTCATCTTTATTCCACATTCCCACCATGGCCTGACCTGGGAGATCCACAGTGACTTCTATATATACATTATTTTTTCATGCCACTCCATTAAGAAATGTGCATACTTAAACCTGTATAAACCCCGCCCTAATCTGCATCCCAAGATTGCAAAATTCAAGATTATATATCTTGAATTTCATGTTTATTTCACATTCTCACCATAACCTGACCTGGGAGATCCACACTGATTTCTATATATATACATTATTTTTCCTACCACTCCATTAAGAAATGTGCATACTTAAAACTGTATAAACCCCGGCCTAATCTGCATCCAAAGATTGCAAAACTCAAGATTATAAATCTTGAATTCCAATATTTTATTCATGAACCATTTGTATGAAATCAAAAGCTACATCCTCCAGCTTGGATCCCCACGCCAAGGTGAAGATCCAGGTGCAATTTGCAATGAAAGCCCGGTTAGGAGGAGGGATTCAATGCCGTCATCCAAAATTCAAAGGAAAAAACCTTTCAATATTACCATTCAACTGAACATCAAAACTACTTTAAATCTGGAATCGATCCTGCAATCCAGCTCACACCAATTTCTTCGATTACAATGTACTATATGAATAAATCTTACATTTTTTGCTTTGCATATTTCCTTTGCTTTGGCCAAAATCTTCTCTGTAGTCTTCTTGATATCGTTTTCCAAAATCTTCAGCACATCTACTGGCACCATGTAACCTGCCCACGCCAAACTGCAATCAGAACTGAACCTCTATAACAAAACCAAAACATAATAAAACACTTCAAGATGAAATCCCATCACGAGCTCTGATATGAATGAACACAACACGGTCATTCTACTGCTGTGGCCAAAAAGACCAAAATCCTTTCAATCAATACACCCAACAGCCTTATAATGAATTGCATCCTACCAATCTCCATAACAGCCAGAGAAAAAAGATTCAAGAAACTGACCTGAGCTTCCACTTGCTAAAGAAACACTTGGAGAGCGCTGAGCATGAATGAGAATGATTCTATCCTGAGATGTAAGCAGTTTGTTAAGAGCCCATCGGAGAGCGTTGATGCTCTCCTCGCTCTCATCTATAGCCACCAATATGAGTCTGGATTTCTTCTGCTCCTCCATGGACTCCAGTCTCCAATAATGAACTAGACTTTGTCTCTGCTTAAACCGATCTTAAGACCCACTAAATTGTTTTGAGAGGATGGGAAGTTGTGGGCAGACAGAAACGGGAAAACTAGTATGTTCGAGCGCCTTCGAATTCATGAAGATTCCGACCTTGTGTTTCCTTTCGAGTCTCGACACGTTTTAATGGTAGTTTTGCTTTTGAATGTTGAGTGGATTTGGCAGCTACGTGGCAGGTATTTATTTGGATTTGAAACTGAGTCAGTGCCCCCGGCGTTGTACCGATTAAATTTAAACACCTCACCCCTGGGATCCACAGATTCATGATTTCTTGATTTTGCAATTTTGATAGTACAGGTGGATCAAGAAAGTTCAAGAAATCTTTGCAATTTTAATGGTACAGGTGGATTACAAAATTTCAATAAATTGCATCTTCATCGCAGTAGATTTGCCATTTCAGATTTCGTTAAAAAAATATGCGATGAATACCAAAGAATTTGAAAAAATAAAATACAACATTTTGGTCAAACGTTAGCCCACGCCATGTCATGGTCAAATTAGCCACGCTACACAAATTCAATGATTATCTGTCCTTCCATGGTTAAATTAGCCACAATACACAAATGTTGGTCATGCACATGGTTTTAAAACCATGTGCAAGGCCTCTTAAAAACCCATGGTTTTATTGTACATGGTTTAGGAGGGCCTTACAAATGGTTTTAAAGCCATGTGCAAGGCCTCTTAAACAGCCCATAGTTTTGTTGTACATGGTTTAGGAGGTAGTTGCAAATGGTTTTAATACCATGTGCAAGGCCTCCTAAACAATCCATGATTTTAGGAGGGCCTTGCACATGGTTTTAAAACCATGTGCAAGGCCTCCTAAACAATCCATGATTTTAGGAGGGCCTTGCACATGGTTTTAAAACTATGTATGGGGGAGATGTTTTAATGTTTTTTCCGAACAAAATAAAAAATATTATATGCAGCCATAAATAATATTAAATATTAATAATAAAAATATTATTTGTGGACCTTAAATAAAAAAATGTGTCTTTTGGTCTGAATCACATTAAAGCTGATAGTTGAGTGCAATACTTAAGAAGAGGTCTACACCTCCAAAGATTTGATCCCTCTCGACGCTTGATAGAGCCTGGGATTTGGATCTATGCTGGTAATGGTACAAGTGGATTACAAAATTTCAATAAATTGCATCTTCATCGCAGTAGATTTGCCATTTCAGATTTCGTTAAAAAAATATGCGATGAATACCAAAGAATTTGAAAAAATAAAATACAACATTTTGGTCAAACGTAAGCCCACGCCATGTCATGGTCAAATTAGCCACGCTACACAAATTCAATGATTATCTGTCCTTCCAATTTAGGAACTATGAATACAGTCTTCATGTTCTCACTCTACAAAAATTCAAAGATATTTTATGAAAATTATTTTTTTTCAACTGAAAAAAAAAGTCATAGGTTTATTGATAAAATCATATGATTCATATAATCAGTATGTTCATACATTTCTTAATAGAGGTTTTATAACTAATCTGCCGAAGGCCATAGTTCATCAGAAAAAAAAAAACTCTATGTTTGATAATTCATCTAAAATCATATAATCTAAAAACATCACAAATACAACAGTAAAAAAAGAAACTAGAGGCATGAGCACCCCAAAGACTTTGAGAAGTCCCTAGACATCTCCCATTTGTCCATATAACCGGCCAGCAAAAGAAGTCCTTTCTTGGAAAGGAGGTCTGCCTCATAGTTATTCTCTGTGAAAGTATGTTGGAAGACTAGCTGGCTGAAAAGAGGTTTGATCCTGTCAATGGCCTCAAAGAAAGGAAGGAGATAAATGTTCCAAGGCGGCTTGTTCAACTTGAGACGGTCGAAACCCAATTTAGAGTCACTGAATATCTGTAGATGTTGAACCCCAAACATGTGTGAGAGCCCCAAGAGGATGAGACAGTCTGAGAATTCAATGATATTGGTCGCCACATCACCTAAGCCAGCGACGAACTAAATGGAAAGACAGTTGGTAAGATGTAGGATCCCATCGACACCACCGACCCGAGGCCTACCTTGTGAAGCTCCGTCCATGAAGGCCCAAGGGAATGAAGCATCCACTAATGGAGGAGTGTTGATGCGAGCTGGTTTATTAGAGATCACCTGTGAAAAAGCTTGAAAATACCATAACAACATCCTGCGATAATCTGAGCTCGAATATAAATATCATCAAAAATTACCTTATTCCTTGTGAGCCAAATTCCCCATGAACGCAGGTAGGGAAGCAAGGGGGCTACTATGAGGCAAAGTCTTCCAGGCAGTATTGACATTGTTTCCATCCCAACAAAGACGGGAGCTAGCAAGTGTAGAGAGGTGACACCAGACGTCACATGCATATTGACAGTAAATAAATAAATGATTAATGGATTCAACAAATTTTTTGCAGAGAGGACATCTGTTGGGACCAGTGTAGAATCTATGAACTAATGTGTCCCAAACCAGTACCTTTCCCTCCATGAGAAGCCAGAGGAAAAGATGAATTTTGAGCGGGCAATTGATTTTCAATATAGTGTGGCACCACCAGGCACGATTTATTTCTTCCTTTGTTTTGATTGCAAAATAACCCAACGTAGGAACGTAAACACCACCTTTTACGTTTTTGGTCCATTTAAGGATGTCTAGTTTATTATTAAGGTAAACCAAGTTGTTCCGGAGGATGTTGATGTATCCCTCTTATATCCATGATTCATCAACCGAAAGATCAAGTTCAGCAGCCGACGACCAGAAATGTGTAAGCGGAGTACTATTTCGCTTCCAGATATGATGCAGATGAGTAAAACCACTCTCATTCAGTTTGTTTGTCAATGTTGTTGGAAATCTGACAAAATGCATGGCGCCAACCCAAGGGTCTTGTCCGATACAAACAGATCGCTCGTTCCTAATTTGCCAAGCAAGCCAATCTTCGATAAAGTGAAAGGATTTTGTTATGGCCTTCCACATAATGGAGGAGTTTGGAAGGTGTTTGTCCGTGGAGCGAATCCATTCGTTTGTGGTGAGGGGAGGAACGAATTTGTTATGGATAATTCGATTCCATAGGCCAGCTCCAGTGATGACACGCCACATAGTCTTAGTAGCTAGCGCTTTAGCAAAGGAAGGCAGATCTTTGAGGCCCCATCCCCCAAGATTTTGGATCAAGCAATGATCTTCCATGCAATCCATGGGAAAGCCAGAGTCTTATCCGATCCTCCCCATAAAAAAATTGCACATGGTATTATAAAGGCGAGGGCTATGTATTTGGGGGATTTCTTGAGGATGTCCATTTAAATATTTTATTTATGGGAGTTTTGCACAAATGGCAAGATGTTTTGAGAATAATTTTGAATGTATTTTAAGATGTAAGTTTATAATCTTATTTAATGTTAAACTTATTTAGTTTGTTTATAGGTCAATTAATGCAGTAGTAACAAGCATTGTGTCTATTGGATCTCAAGATGAATATTGATCCTCCTTATTTAATAAGGCAAGGGATGAATGTAAACTATTAAGAGTATTTAGTGTTTATAGCTTGTGAATTGTAACTAGCTTGTACGAGTGAGTATTGGTTTAGTAGTTGTTTAATTATTTTAAAATTTGGATTTATGCATTTCTTATTTTATCAAATTACTTTAAAAATAATGTTAATAGGTTATTATATCAAATTACAATTAAAAAATGTCACTATGTTATTAAAATGGATCTAAATTATAAAATAATTAGGCAATGCTGTTTGTTTATGTGTTTTTTTAAGTAGTTTAAAATTGGTTAGAAGAACAATAATCTTATATAAATTAAATTGAAGAAAGTTAAAAGCTCTACAATTTTGATATTTTTCTATTTACTTTCATATAATTTAGTCATAAAATCTTTTTTGAAATGATATTTTAATTTACTTTCATATAATTTAGTCATAATTTTTTTTGAAATGATAAATTTGAATTGTGGATATCGTTGTTTTGAATGTAAAAATGGACTTAGCACCATCAAATACAAATAAAAAATATAATTAATGATTACTTATAATTTCTTTATGTTACATTGCAGCAAAACCTTAATCATTACTCATTACTTATTCAAGGGAGTAGTCTATTTGTTAGAAGTTTTGGACTTTTTGGTTTTTTTATTAGAATCCGGTGATATTTTTTTCCAACATCCAAATTTTGAAGCAAACCAGAAAAAGTTTCAAAACATCTAACATTTAAACTACTACTTAACTGTATATTCAAACTATCCCGCTTGACATATTGAGCCTACCCATAAAATAATAATCTACCAACAAAAAATAGTTTTACCTCTTTCTCTAAAAACAAATTAACCTAGATATTATTAAATACTTTAAATTGTTTATAGTTTTAAACTATAAAATAATTTGTTTTTATAAAATTAAAAACAATTATTAATGACCATAAACCATTTTTAAAGGTTTTACCCATGGAAAAAAATCCTTGGCAACCTGCCTTAACCCTACTATGTGGCTAGTTCCTTGTAATATTTTAGAACCTTAACAAGCCTAAATGTAGTTAATAAATCAAAAGCAATGTCAGCTAGATCTATCTTTTGGAAGATTATATTTGTTAACAATGTGAGCTAGATTTGGAACCTTCTATTTTTCTCTACTAAGCCATATATGAGGTTACCAATGTGAGTTAGATCTATCTTTTGGAACATTGTATTTCTCTCTACTAAGCCATATATAGGGTTATCAATGTCAGCTAGACCTACCTTCTAGAACCTTTTATTTCTCTCTACTAGGCCATATACGAGGTTATCAATGTTAATTAAATCTACATTTTTGGAACCTTTTGTTTCTCTCTAATAGACCATATATAAAGCTATCTAAATTTGAATTACTTACCCGTTCTAACTAAAAATCAAATTTATTACCATATACATAAAACCAAATTTATTACCATAGACATAATAATAAGTAGCAAAACTCTTAAATTTCAAAAAAATAGAGAATATAGATCTTCTCTACTCATGCCACTCCTCTTCATCCCAAAACATTTTAACATTCTTACCAACTTTCTAAGGACATGGTACATATTTATTAGTTTTTTTTTAATCTTATATTGTTTAGATAAAATAAATTCAAAGACTTACCGTTACATAGATACTTTGGTGGAGACAAAATTTAACATAGGTGGAGTGATAATAATAGGCCAATGATTAAATACAAATAAATTCAAAAACTTATAATCATGTAGATATTTTAACGGTGACAAAATTTAAGAGAAGATGGAATGATAAACTATGAGGATCCAAAAGGTATTTTTGTTAAGATAAAATCAACCAAGTCTATTAATAAATTGGCAAGCATCACAATGGAGGCATATAAGTGAGCATGGAAAGAAGTGCTTAATATATATATGAAATCAATTAATGAGGTTGTACTTTCAACTTGATTAAAAAATATATAGAAAAATAATAATAATAATATGGAAGGTTAATATGGATATAAGTTGGAGATTATTGTATATGGTGTGGGAATAGGTTATCCTTGTAACAAAATTACCACAAATCTAACAAAAATTCAACAAAATTCAACCAAAAATTTAGGCATGAACAGAGTTCCAGCATGATCCAAGCTCAGCGCATGGTAGAACAATGGCTCGAGGAGTTTTCCTCAATTCTAAATAAACCTAGAACATCGAAAAATTGATGAGTTCAAACCACTAGAGAGAAGATCGGTACATGATTATATGGATCATATTCTATGAAGGAGCTACAACTAATAAAAGCATGTTCAAGAAAGATATATCATGTGTTTTATGTCTGGTTGGATAACTGATAGCAATATTAATGATTTAAATGATCCTCTGATAGTGGGAATGAGGTTTTTACAACATTAAAAACAAAGGTTGGACAATCAATCAAATGTTGATAGTGTAAGCCAAGTGAAACTGTTCAAAATCAATACCATTTACAAAAAGACAATGAATATTTGTTATATTTAAATTAACCTTAAAAAAAGAACAATATGCATAATAATTTATCTAATTGCATAGCCTCAAGGGATAGCTCAATCAGTTGGTGTTTTCAAGTCCAAGACTGAAGTAGTCGAGATCAAATGTTCAATTCTCTAGTCCTTCAAGGTTAAGCTCTCGAACCTAAAACCGACATAATGAAGCCCCTTTAGATGGACCCCCAAAAATTATTACCGTAAATGTTGTAGGCCCCTAACTTTCTAAGTTATAAGCCATATTATATATATAATGAATAAATAAAAAGACTTAACAATTTTAGCCATACCTAATTTCTTAATAAAAAATTAACTTAACATACAAATGCCCACTTAAATAAAGTTAACATTAAAATATTACTTCTAAGAGGGTATACATCTTAGAATATAAAAGTGAAGTATTAAGTTCCTTAACCCTTCTATAAACCATGAAATAATAAAGTGTCACATTAAAGACTCCATGAGAGTGTTATGCCACGTGGAAACTCATCATACGATGAGTTCCTAGTTGCACATATCTCACTCTCAGCCCAATTACATTTCTAAAGTGGAATAACGGCATTGACAAAGGTCATCTAATGATTAAATTTCTAAGGTGGAACGAGGTTCCGTCACGCCATGTTACATCAATTCAAAGATCCTTGAGGGCTTTCTCTCTTCACATTTGATGTGACGATAATTCAAATGTGACGACAATTCAAAGGTTTCCATATAGTTAAATGATTAATTTAATGTGGACCGACTCATTCCATGTTAAAAGATTTGCATGCAACATAATTTAAATAAAAAAATGAAAACTGTGGCTTAGTTTCAAGATCATAATATGGTCCACACCATCGATTACATTCATAATTTGCTTCAATAAACAATGTGTATGTAAAATTTCAAAATTAATAGAATCTTTATAAATGGTATACAACCTATGGTAGTTGTAGATTAAACATGGTTAGAAAAGGGGAAATAAATGAGATAAAATGATTTATAAAAATGGTCAGTCAAACATGGTTAGAAAAAGGGAGATATATGAGGGATAAAAGGATTAATAAGAATGATGGTTTATAAATAAATTTGTAGAAGGTAATGGTAAGTTAAATATTGTTAGAAAATGGGAGATTTATGAGGGATAAAAAGTCTTATTAACCTATTTACATAGTTTGTGGTTGAAATATGTTGATGAGGATCAAATGGTTGAAAGACAGTTTGGAAATATTTTTTTATTTGTCATATTCTTTTAGTTAAACTGGTTCAACTGTGAGTTATCCATGCCTAGCTACAAGTTATCACTGGCATTCTTCATGTTACCCATTTATCAACTACCAGTTACTTTTTATATTCTTTTTTATTTTTATCTCACATTCTTCTAGTTATCTTCCATGAATTGTTAGTTATCCATTCATCATCTATGAGTTATCCATTCATTGCTACCAGTTATCCATTCATTAGCCAGCTACTAGTTATTTTTTATATTCTTTTTTTTTATATAATTGTTTATTTCGAATTTTGAACAACTACCATAAAATCAATCTGGGCAATACACTTGTTTCATCCTCATCCATAGATGAAAAAGCACCATCCCAAATCTCAAATAAAAACGTCTATCGATGTAATAAGAATGGTAAGTCAAACATTGTTAGAAAATGGGAGAGCTATGAGGGATAAAAGGACTTAGAGAAATGGTTGTTTATAGATAAGGTTTTGCAAGGTTTAATTTCTTGCCTAGTTAACTAAGTTCATTTATGAATAATTAATGAGAGCTTGATGTGTTTTTTATTCATTTTTTTATGTGGATGATAGTTGGAGCATCCATTAGGCTAATTGTTAATAGAAGTATGGTGGGAGGACATGATAGAGGAGGCTATGAGAAATATAATTATTATGAGATTAACCCTATATCAATATCAGTTGAGGTTTCTAATGTTCTTGGATGATAGAACATATCAAAGATCATTGGATTCACATGAAATCGATGCTCATTGTTACGCCTCAAGACATCTTTGTTGATTGTTGGTATAACTCAGTTGGAGGTTGATAACAATTCAAATTACAACTCAATTATAGCCTGATAACCATTCAAATGACAAGATATTGGGAATTCAAAGCTTATAATATGCAGAGATAATGCCTTGCTTTCATTCTTTAGAGAAAAGGTTATGGAGATCCTTTCCCAAACAAATGTGCATATGTGAAAAGGAAAATCTCATTTCTATGTTAGATAAATGGAAATGAAAGAGTAAAGGTTTAGACATGGTTTAACCATAAAAACGTTAGAAACTTACATAACATTGAGAAAGATTAGAATAAGTTAAATATGGTGCACATCTTGAGAAATGGGTTAAAAGTAAATGAGAATGCACTTCAACAAAATAGCATCAGTCGCCCTCTCTATGACCCTTGATCATCAACAAAAATATGAGTGAAAACCAATCCAATCCAATCACACACATCTAATTGTTGTTCTCGATGTTCTTCCTTTTAGTTAATAAGGCTTATAGAAAGATTAATTTAACATTCTTTCATTTTCATTCTCTCTCTATGAGAATCATGAGCAAAACAATTTCATCCCACTTCACTTTAAATACCTTAGAATCTAGTATTCACATGACAATCACAAGGTTGATATGATGGAATATTATTATAAAAATCCACTTAATATATCATAAAGTTTTTTTTCCTCGGAAAAAATCGTAATTTTATTTCATAATGAAGAAAATTACATTCGTGTATGTATAAAAGAGGTAGATGAGTACCCCATACATTGTCGATAGAAAAGAAAAATATTGATCCATAGTATCACAAAAAACTTGTTCAATTTTTTTTACATCCAGTAAGTTATTACAAACTTTATCAAAATATACTTCAAAAAAGTATGAACATATATCATATCAAAATATAGATAACCCCAATTAGTACTGTCAATCCTTGTCCTTACAAATAGTATGTATTACAAACTATATCAAAATATACTTTAGAAAAGTATGAACATATATCATATATAAAAAAATATAGATAATCCCCAAGTAGTGCTATCAAACCCTGTCCATATGGTCAAATAGCTTGATCACCAATGAACGGTCTATGAAAATAGCTACAAATTCCATCCAGATATTTTTCTAAGATTCCAATAGCCAAGCAGGAGTTGCGTGGCTTCTTTGGAAAGCCGACCAGCCACCCCATTTCGTTCCCTGTACAAATGAGTAAAAGATATATTGTTAAACCTCTATAGTAAAAGAAAAATTACCTCAAGTATAGGAAGAAGCCGGAACACATCACATCTGGAAGAACCCCTAGCCCAGTCAAGTATTAAATTGAGCACATAGATCTATGGATCAACACACAACTCACAAGAATAGATCACACAATTTACTCAGTAGTTGAAAAATGAAACAATGCAAAAATGGCTTGCAACTGTGAATGCTTTCATTAATCAAAAGTAATAAGATAATAATTACAATGAAGTACAATGGCTAAATAGCCACAAGCAATTCAAAGTCATGTGAGGAAATTCGAATTGATTAGACTCTACATGACTGAATGGTTAATTTACCTTCTCTAAATCATTATCGGAGGACTAAATGGTTAACTGACCTTGTCTAAATCATTACAGGAGTTCTTCGGAGTTTTAAATCACAACTCAAGTGTCTAATTTAGTGTTAACTAAGCTTAACTAGTTGTGGTAGGTGAGGAATGTGCCTCTCCTGTATGCAGCCATGCAAACCTAGCGCTAACTAAATGTAACTGACTCCTAACTGAGCTTGACTAGTCACCAACTCAACTCAACTAACTTGGGTTGGTATCGGCACCCCTAGTGGCTCTTAAATTGTAGGGATTGATCTAAGAGGCTCCTAAACTGATGCATGCAAGTGCAATAAGTGTCAGTAGGCCTCAATTAGTGTTCCCCACACTTTAGTAACTGGAACATGTGCCCCAATTAGGCCAAGTGGACCCAATGGTGCTAGTGACTAAAAATAGATTNATGACTCCTAATTTAGACATATGACCCAATTGGACAAGGGAGGATTAATAATCCTAACATCAAGAACAATCATGGAATCACCAAAAAACTTGCAAAGTGTGACAATGTTGTTCCAGAGCAAATCAAAGTAAAAGTTTTAATGCCATCAATTCAACAAAGTTGATGGAACCTCTCCCCAGGCCAGACGATAAATGGAAGAAGTGTGTGTTGAAAAGATATAAACATCCCCCACCCCCACATGATAGTTGATGATCCTGAGAGGAACCATAAAAAAAAACCAAGGTCTAGTATGGTCAATCTCCTCCACTCGAACACATCTTGTAGTTTTCATAATCTTCTGTGGAAAAAGATGAAAGACAGCCAATATATTTGAAATAATCACCTCCAAAGGAAATCTAAGCCCTTGAAAAATATTATTGTTCCTCACCAACCATATGGCCTAATAAATTATGCATGGAAGTGCTTTCAAGGGCAAATTATCAGTCGAACCGAACCACATTCGGAAGGAATCCAAAAAATTATGCCCACTCCAAATGATTTTGGCATTGAGAGCAAGACCAATCCCACGCCAAATATGTTGTGTGAAATTACAATGTAGAAAAAGATGATCGAGTGTTTCAAGAGAATTGCAACAAAGTGTGAACCTAACCGAACCCTAAAAGCAACTACGTTGAAGTACATCCCAAGTAGGTGCTTTATTCTCCATAATAGTCCAGACAAGAAGCTTAGTTTTTGTAGGACATTGTAACTTCCAAAGTTTCTTCCACCACCAAATGGCAGGCCAATTTTGAACCTCTAAATTCAGTTGAATATACCCATGCTTAGGATTATATTTCCCAGAAGTATGGTGAACCCAGATCAGAGAATCCACACGAGCAGATGATCTAGTGTGAGTGTTCCTGAGTAAAATTAGATAATTTTCCCATTCTCGAGAAAGATCCAGAGGAATACCCAGCGCAGTGCTATATTTCCAACCTTGTTTCCACATAGTAGACAATTCAGGGGCAGCCAAATGTGAAAGAAAGTTGATCCCACGATCAACAAAAAAATACCTTAAATCCACAGAGAGAATGTGAGCACCATCAAAACCCACCTAGGGGTCTAATCCAATCCGAACCAAACTGCCATCACCCACCCACCAAATCAGACTGGAACCAACAAGTCCAAAATACTTAATAATAGCCTTCCAAATAACAAAGCCACCCCGAATTTGTTTATCATCCAACCTAATCCAATCTAGTATAGAGAGAGGGGAAATGTACTTATGCTGAATCACCCGAGACCAAAGACTTTCTGTGTGAATAATTCTCCAAGAAACTTTCGCTGCCAAAGATTTAGCAAAAAGAAAAATGTTTTTTATGCCCCATCCCCCCAATTCCTTGGGGAGAGCTAACCTCTCCCATCAAACCCATGCCATGACTTGATGTTCTGAATACCCCCGCCAAAGGTAAGCAAAACATGCCTTACGCATCTGTTCCAAAACACCCAAAGGTATCCAGGAAAGTGACATCCAAAATACATGTATAGACTCCAAAACATATTTTATAAGGACTAATCTACCAGCTCTAGAAAGCCAACGGAAGCTCCATCCAAAAATATTTTCTCAATTTTTGCAAGGATCCACATCCAATCAACAATAAAATATGCATTTGGATTCAGATGAAAACCCAAATATTTGAGTCCATCCTCAATATGAAGTGGATGAAAAGGAAAAAGAGTGGAGTGCCACCGTATCTCACGAGCATCTAGTAATGATTAAGTGATGGTAGATTTATAATTTTTTATAACCATACCCATTGCAGCTTGGAACAAGAGTAGTCCTTCATGGAGTTTAAGTATATCCTGACATGAGCCGTCACAAAAAATGAGAATATCATCAACAAAGAGTAAGTGAGTGATATACATTACCTCCGAGATCAAAATTCATTTAAAAGTTCCATGTGCCTTAGCATCCAAGAAGAAATGAATCAGACCCTTATCCATAAGTAGGATAATGGAGAGAGAGGACAACCTTGCCTCAGTCCATGACTCGCAATGAAAAAAGGATTAGCAGATCCATTAATGAGAACAACAAAACTGACCAAAGTGAGGCATGCCATAATCCATTTAATAAAATCATAACAGAACCCCAAGTGTGTAAGAAGCATCCTAATATATAGCTATCTAACCCTGTCAAATTCTTTAGAGAGATCAATCTTGACAAACACACCTTTCAATCTTCTAGTTTTAATAGAGTGCAAACCTTCCTATGCCACTCCAATAGCCTCATGTATATGTCTACCCTCCAGAAAGCCAAATTGTTCACTGGAAATACAATGAGAGAGAATAACTTTTAATTGCCTGGAGATCACATTGGCAAAGATTTATAAAGGCAGTTACAGAGAGAGATAGGGAGAAAATCATCAAAATACGTAGGCAGATCCTTTTTGGGAATAAGGGCAATAAAAGTGGAGTTGATCAGTCCATGTACATGTCCATCCAACTTGGATTCCTCCACAACTCTGGACAGATCATCCCCAATAAGATCATAAATCCCAGTGTAAAATTCAACAGGCCAGCCGTCAGGTCCCAGACTTTTGCCCTTCTGAAAAGTGTGAAGGATCTTGAGTAGTTCATCATTAGTAACCACCTCCATCAACTTGATTATCTTCATCATTAACAAAACCAGGAAAAAGTTGTGCAGTACACACAACTTCCCCAAAAGATGATCCAGGAGGGGTCGAGAATAGATCCCCAAAATTATGCACCCCCAATCCAACCAACTCATCAAATGAAGAAACTGGAACACCTTGATCATCACTGAGTTCCCAAATGGTGTTGTATGATATCCATCCCTTTGCAAAAGCCTAAAAAAAAATTGTGTTTTCATCCCCACAAGTAATCAGGATTGCTCGACTTTTTAGTCGCCAGGAAAGTTCTTTTTCCTGGCGTCTAGCTTCACACGCAAAAACATCATCTTTAGTGATCGAATCCATAAAATCCAACCTAGGTTGTTTGAGTAGCTGATCCAGAAAATGTTCACAATGACGAAGATATCATTCATCACGAACCCATTTATCATGTGCCCAAGTGATTGTAGCTTGTTTTAAAATACACAAATTTTCCACGAACAGTACCCCAACATATTCACCAGACCCATTAGTAATAGGTATCCAGATATTCTGTACATGTTTACAGAAAGAAGGTTCTTTAATCCATTCATGGTTAAATTTGAATGGGCTGGGAGGTTTCCTATTTCTTCCATGTATCTCAAAGAAAATAGGACAATGATCAGATTCACCCCCACAAGCCACCCATTGACGTACCAAATCACATTCCATCATCAAACAATCCGCAACTAGAAATCTATCCAGCCTCTTTGCCACCCGGTTGTCCCCCGATCTCTTATTCTTCCAATTAGGGGAAAGTTTTATAGGAGAAATATCCAATAAATCATGAAATGCAAAAGCATTAGAGAAAAAAGGAGCCAGCGAATCCAACATCGCCCTAGGTCCTCAAACCTCAGCACAACCCAAAGAGAGATTTAGGTCTCCACCCAAAATCACCTTCTGATTGGAAATAAAGGATTTACTCAATAAATTGTTCCAAAAAGTTACCCTATTCTGATAAGGGCCATATATATTTAATACAGTAAATACCATCCCCAGATGAGCATAAAAAAGTTCTAGCCCAATACCAGAGGCAAAACTCCACATACCATCACAATGATAACTCTGTGAATTCCAACCATAAGCAAGACCACCAGAATGACCACAAACATCATTCGTAACAAACTTCCATCTAGGAAGCAGTGTTTCCAGAATAGCAGACACCTCAACATTTAATCCCGGTGTCTCTTGAATAAGAAGAATGTCAAAGTGATTTAACTCAATCAATCGACTGAGAGACGATTTTTTAGAGGGGTTTGTCAACCCACGATAGTTGAAGGACATAATCTTCATAAGGTAACCCCATCTAGGGTGTTCACTGCTGCAAGTGCCTAATTAATAAAAGACAGTGTACCCGATGCGACATTAAGAAGTGCACACACTTGTGCTCGAGAGAAATGTCATTTCCTCCCACAACTTCTTACATAAGAACAACCACGAGAAATAACAGAAAGACCCTTTGCCCAGGTATCCTCACCCCCCACCTCACGGTTTCTTAGATTGTAGCGAATACTCCTCCCCTCATAAGTGCTTAACGAACAAATTTTAGTAGATATAATGGACGGTGAGAAGAAAACACTCACATCAGGGATCAAACAGGGAATCCCTCCAGGGAGTAAAGGAGAATCAACCAAGGGAGAGGAGACCATCGAACAATCATCCATACAAATAGGTGCAATAAAAGTAAAATAAGATGTAGAAAAAGGTGCAAGCATACCCGTATCAGCAGCAGAGTCCAATGTCCGCAAAACTAGAGTACAGGTACCAGCGGTAACATCCAGAAGAGGAACAGTAGTAGACGAAATATTCTCAGCAACCCCCATCTCCTGCACAACCACACCAGATGGAGGACATGCAGACACAACCCCACGACCATGAAAAGTGGGCAAAACAGACGACATCCACGCCTTGCTACCGAACAAGTGTCCTTTTCCCCGAAAAGGTAAAGGGCATGATGCCAACAAGTGTCCATGCTCATGGCAGCGATGGCAACAAAAGGTAACCCCCTCATAATCCAAAATCTATGTAAAATTCCTGGTCAAAGTCTGTATCTTAATCTCCTTCGATAGCCCAAGTTTAATATCAATTTTGACCAATAAACAAGCAATAGTCATGATCCTAGAGTCCTAAAAAGAGTTATCAGCAGCAACAAACCCGCCCAAATAATTCCCAATAGCCGCAAACCATGCAGGAGTCCACAAATGCATGGGGAAACTAGGAAGCCAAACCCATGTAGGTTCCAGAGCCACCTTTTCCTTCTTAGCATCAAAGATTGGATCCCATCATTTCAGTACAAAAGGAACCCCATCCATACTCCACTGGAGATCCAGTACTCGCTCAACCAAAAGACTAGAGTCAAAAATAAAAGAGAACCAACCCTTTTCCAAAACCTTGGTCAGGTGAATCTAAGGAGGGAAATCCCCCCACTGATCATTCGCCCACCTATTGAGATAATATCAGCCAAAATGATGACCACGATCCTGCCCCACCACCGCAGTGGCAGCAAAGTCCACCATATCATCCATTTGCAAATCCACTCTGAAAATTAAAGAGTCACGACGTTCCCTATGGTTTACACAGTGTAATTTTTTATGCTTAGCCCCCCGCCGAACCCGATCAACCTTAGAAGAAAGAGGCGATTCCACCTCAGTATTATGCCCTGCAGCCACCCCCAGTGAAACTACCAGCACACCTGCTTGAGCAATGGAAACCGCCACCGGAACCGCACTGACCCTAGGGCTGGTCCTTCATTCACGCGCATAGCCCGTAGCAAGGAAATATCCCACTGAAAAAGATGAAGGGATCAAAAATTACCATTGAGTAAATACAGGAGCCACCAGACCAGGGTTTGTGACCCTAATGTGTTCAAAAGAAGCCACCAAAGGAACATCTGCCCTTAAACCCACAGTAGCATCAAAACCATCCAAATCTGCTATCATCCTGTCTGCCAGCCCAGAGGAAACCAAGAATGTCAAATCCATTGAGGCCCCATCTTGGTCAGTAAACCCTAGAGGATAAGTAACTCGAGGGTGAGGTAAACCTCCCAAGAAATCAGATACAAGCCCATTCCAGGATGAAAGTGTAGTAGTCCGAACAAAAGCGGTCGGTCCTCCACATGACCCAATAGGTAAAGGCACCACTAGCCCCATGTTAGATGAAACCTCTGCATCCATCACGATAGAAAAAGAGCAATCCACTGTTAGGAACCTTGGACCACGAAATCCGCGAGTAGTCACCCAAAATAAAAAAATCCCACCAAAGGGATCACCATCCCCACGCCAAATATGCAGTACGAGCAAAAAAAAACCCCAGTTCAGACAAAATAAACCGTCATACCCAATTAGCCAAGTCCCAAAACAAGACTAGAGAAACAATGCCCAGTAATCAGGATGACCGAAACCACCCAAGCTTTAGTCCATGATCAACCAAAACCCTCCATCGCTCCAAGAAAACCAACCAAAACCCTAATCGCTCCAAGAAACTCCATCAGTTACATCAAATATATCATAAAGTTATGTAGGATCAATAATATATCAATTTTATATAGAATAAATAATATATCAATGTATACAAAAATTTAAGGTTGAAACTTATAACAACATAAATTAAGCTTTATTTTTTGTCATAAAGTTATGATAATTTTATATTTGAATAATAATTTTAATGAAGAACGACTTTCAAGATTACATAGTCCAAAGGACATTTAATGAATGAAATTGAAGGTAAGAAGAATGAGTTAATGCAAATGAACATATTTGATCATTCCTTTGTCCATTGTGAAGTTTCATCATCTACCCAATGAAATTAGAGAAGAAACCCTCATTACACAATGAAGAAAGACTTTTAAGATCACAAGGTCCAAATGATATTTAATGAATGAAAGTGAAGGAAGGAAGAACGAGTTAATGCAAAGGAACGTGATTTGGACATTCCCCTCTCCATTGCTAAGTTCCATAATCTACCCAATGAAATTGGAGAAGAAACCCTCATTACACACTGGAAACATTGGATGGCATGGATGTTCAAGGGAATCTATTTTCCCTTTACATATTAGAAACATTGGATGGAATCTTATAAAGAACATGTTCAACTTTTAGGTAATCCGTGAATTCAACATACATTTCTCCAATGTAAATGTAGATATTTAAAGGATACACTTTCTTGGTTATTTTGGAAAATTTAAATTCATTTCTAAGACATCTCATTTAAGATGACATTCTTTGAATCTTTGAATCTCCTGCCAATCTCATTATATTGTATGGATTAAATATTTTGGATCCCTTCTTGTGTGAGGGGAATTGGGCACATAGGCTTCTGGATTAGTGGGTTAATGGATTAACAAGTTAGTACCACATTAGTAAGTTAGTGGATTATCAAGCTATGGCTTAGGAGGATAGTGGATTATTGACCTAGTGGTTAGGGGTTAGTGGTTTAATGGGTTAGGTGTTAGAGGCTAATGGGATAATGGGTTAGAGACTAGTGGATAATCGTTTAATGGTTAGTGGGTTGGGTGTTAGGAGTTCATGCTATAACTCTATTCGATTACCCTTTCTTGAGTTACTAATCACGCTATGTAAATACAACGCTTGTAGTCAAGAATATCATTTTGAGACTTGCACCCCCACCCTTGTGTGTGCTTACCTGTGGGCACATGCACTTTTCCTTGAAGCAACATGTGGGTGCCCATTTTTTTCCTTGAAAAAACCTATGGGTTCCCACATTATGTAAAAAATAAACGTGTGGGAACCCTTAACATGTCCATATATAGATAGACTCATAGTTTATGTAAGTTAGGATCAAAATGAAGGACATACAAGTGTGCATAATCCATACATCCCACTCAAAACTTGTACACATGTATGATATGGTACAAAATGTACAATTTTTTAGTAGGATACATGGGATATGCACACTTGTATGTCCTTGGTTTTAAAAATAACTGACTTGAACCACTTTCTTTAAGTATAAATTGAAGGTTCATGGAGGGAAAGGATTAGCTTGATTAGCCCTTGGAAATACTAAGAGAATCTTTTGATGCGTGCGGACAGAAGTTGTTCCTCTGGTCTGAATGGTTTAGATCCATAACAAATGAGTGAATAACTCAGTTGAAGACCTTCCCTGAATGTTATAGAAGCCTGTAATATAACTCTGATGAAAGACCTGTATACCTGTAAGACATATCAAACATACAAAGACATCAAAGCAACCAGAAAAACATCTACACATCCATATTAGTGACTAAGGAATCCAATAACATATATGCGAGATTTACACAACAAACATGTGGGAAGGAAATCAACTTTGCATTAGAAAATAAATGAAAGAGCTTACAACCGTGTGCCTTAGTGTCGAGACACTCCTTTACAAAACTAACACCTCGTCCCCAATAGCTCCAACTTGCTCCACAATTGCTCTCTGATGGATTAGGCCAAGGTATCAATTCAACAACATAACTCTACCATTATTCTCCTCCCCTCAACTATGGACATGAGCTTCTATTTATAAGGCTTAATGGATAGGGATAGTTGAGAGAAATGTGGGTGAGGTGGCTCTAAGATCCTACCAAGAGGGATCTCAAGCTCAAACTAACCCATATTGATAGGGATAAGGGAGGACACGAGGCTTAAGTTCTAGAAGCCTCGAGAAACTTCTCTTTTTCCCATTTTACCCAAGGTACCACTTTTGTTCCCTTATGTCAGAGCGGTTTAGGTGAGAACCACTTCAACAACAAATCACATCAGCAGTGGCACCGCTTCTCTATAACAGGACACAGGCGGTGTTGAACAAGGTACCGCTCATCAGCCAAAGGGTAAGCGCAGTGCTAGGTTTTTTCATGTAGAATTGATAACCAGAGCAAGTTTCCACTCCAAGTTTTGGGATTAAGGGAAAACCTAGGGGTTAAGGATCTCATCACATGTTGGTGACAGGATTTAGGTATAACAATGCAAATTCCTCTTCTCTAGGGAAACCATATATTTTTCTCTACAAATTTGATTTATATTATTTTTGGTAGTTTAGATCCATATTTAGCTCCCTTTTTGTACATTAGTTTAAATTTGTTAAGTGAGTGTGAGTTTAAATGAGATTAAGGCTAGAGGAACCTAGCTCAGGTGAATAAGATCACAAGTAGCATGCACATGACTATAATTTCTTGTAAAAAATATTATTATTTATATAACATCTAGATCTCTCTTCTTCCCCACCACTACCCAAATGTTGTGTCAATTCATATCAATGGAAACATATTGATCCAAACTCGAAATGTCATTGCATATAAGTTTTACCAATGAAACTCATTTAAGTTCCTTTAGTTGACATAAATTCCTTATTGCAACCTTCACAAAACAATTCCAACCCTTTCATTGTTGAATGTCTTTAACTTCTTGATTAGTCACAATCTTCACAAAACAGTTCCAAGCGTTTAAGTTTTGGATGTCTTTAAATTATTGATTAGACATGATCACATTGTTGTTGCACTCATTCTCTAACTAAAATGAGTAATTTGGATTTATAAGAAGCTGGAAAAGATCAATGCCACATCAGTCCAAAAAATGACTTTAAAGGTTCCAGAACGACGTCGATCCCATATACATCTGTCCATATTCTTACTTCTAGATGCAAAAATTATAAACTACTACATTACTATCTATTTTTACATATTGGCAGAAAACATTCATAGAAAGCTAGAAAAAGGAAAGATCTTAAGTGGTGTTGTGACCATTATCCATACTTTATCTTCTTCATTGTCACTTGCATGCTTCTCCAAAGTGGAAATATTAACAACATCATGAACATGTTGTTGAAATGAAGTATCTTCATGGTCCTTGCTTCTAATTTTCTCAATAATCGTGGAGTATTTTGCAATCAACAAGTCTTCATGTCGATCTGGGGTAGCCATGATTGTGTCCACATGAGCTCCATAATCCTTGATGTTTCCTTCAACATCATCCTATCGATGATCCAAATAAGATGGTTGTGCTCCATGAATCCTCATATCTCCCTCAACAACGTCCAAACATTGGTCTAAACCATTTGCATGGGTAGTGAGATCTTTGACAGCTCCCAACACTCCCTCCAACTGCATGCTCATCTAACGCAAATTTGCTTGGATATCTTTGATGTCTACTCTAGAATCTCTAACCTCTTCCGACAACTCCTAAAATTGAGTTTCCTAGTCCACTTCGTTCTTCATCCTAGATGTAGGGTGGAAGACACTCAACAAAAGACCCAACTCCCACACTCTAGAGTAGGGAATTTACCAAAGAACCTGCTTTCCACTCCTTCCAGAGCAAGATGTTCATCAAAGGACCCAAATCCCATGCCTTCCATAACTAAATATTCACTGATAAATATCTATAACAATTTGTAAATAGCTAGCAAATGTGAATGTTTTAACTTTCATGTAGCATTGAACCAACAAATTGCTCTTAATAAAATTCAAATTGATTCTTACATTTTGTTTCAATATGATTTGCTTTCAATACCATGAACATTATGAATGAGCTTGTTCATTAGATAAAATATATTATGGGTTTGAATACCAAAGACCATTCAACATATATAAATTTGCTCGAGATCATAATTCCTATGGCTCTCGATGAACCTCTTACGCTACCATACATCCACCAAAAAGCTAGCATGGAAGGTGCTTGTTGCCAAGGCATTTTTAGGCTCCACATTAGTACATATCAAATCTAGAGGTATTCATAAGCTCTACAAGGGTTAATTTAGCGTTCGATTCAATTATCATAAACCCTCAATTAAGGATTGATAACCTCCAATATAATCGTTGAATCAATGGCTACAAAAATATCTTGATTAAGGGTCTAACAACACCATTTTCATCCTTCACTCTTGTAGAGAGTATGAGGCAACATCATGCACTCACCCTAAGGCAATAAATATTTAGCATTGAATACACCAATATCATATATTATATAACATTTTTTGTAATTATTTGAACATGTATAGAACCTCTCAAAAATTTATGAACCAAATTGGTCTTAATTTTATATGTAATTTTTCTTAACAATTAATTAAATTTTATTTAAAAATTACAAATTCAAAAATACAAAAATATCTTGATTGAGGGTCTAACAACACAATTTTCATCCTTCTACAAGTTATAGAGAGTATGAGGCAACATCTTGGACTCACCCTAAGAAAATAAATATTTAGCAGTGAATACACCAATATCATATATTATATAACATTTTATGTAATTATTTGAACATGTATAGAACCACTAAAAAATTTATGAACCAAATTGGTCTTAATTTTATATGTAATTTTTCTTAACAATTAAATTAAATTAATTAAATTTTATTTAAAAATTATAAATTTGAAAATACAAAAATATCTTGATTAAGGGTCTAACAACACCATTTTCATCCTTCACTCTTGTAGAGAGTATGAGGCAACATCATGGACTCACCCTAAGACAAAAAATATTTAGCATTGAATACTCCAATATCATATATTATATAACATTTTTTGTAATTATTGTATATATGGATATAAGTTGGAGATTATTGTATATGGTATGGGAATAAGTTATCCTTGTAGCAAAATTACCACAAATCCAACAAAAATCCAACCAAAAATGTAAGCATGAACAGAGTTTCACCATGATCTAAGCTCATCGCATGGTGGAATAATGGCTCAAGGATTTTTGCTCAATTCTAAATGGACCTAGAACATCGAAAAATTGATGAGTTCAAACCACTAGAGAGAATATTGGTACATGATTATATGGCTCATATTCTATGAAGGAGCTACAACTAATAAAAGCACATGTTCAAGAAAGATATATCATGTGTTTATGTCTTGTTGGATAACTGATAGCAATATTAATGATTTAAATAATCCTATGATATTGGGAATGCGGTTTTTACAACATTAAAAACAAAGGATGAATAATCAATTAAATGTTGATAGTGTAAGCCAAGTGAAACTGTTCAAAATCAATACCATTTACAGAAAGACAATGCATATTTGTTATATTCAAATGAACCTTATTCAATACATTAAAAAAAAGAACAATATGCATAATAATTGTTCTAATTGCATAGCCTCAAGGGGTAGTTCAATCAGTGGGTGTTTTCGAGTCCAAGACCGAAGTAGTTGAGATCGTAGGTTCAATTCTCTAGGTCTTTCGAAGTTAGTCTCTTGAACCTAGAGCCACTAGGATGAGGCCCCTTTGGATAGACCCCCAAAAACTATTATCATAAACGTAGTGAACCCTCTAACTTTCTAAGTTGTAAACCATATTATATATATAACCAAACATGTAAGTAAATAGAAAGACTTAACAATTTTACCCTTGCCTAATTTCTTAGTCTAAAATTTAACTTAACATACAAATCTCCACTTAAATAAAATTAACATTAAAATATACTTCTAAGAGGATATATACCTTCGAATATAAAAGTGAAGTATTAAGTTCCATAAACCACGAAATAACAAAGTATCACATTAGAGACTCCATGAGACTGTTATGCCACGTGGTAACTCATCATACGATCTATTCCTAGTTGCACATATCTCACTCTCAGCCCACTTACATTTCTAAAGTGGAATAACGGCATTGACAAAGATCATCTAATGATTAAATTTCCAAGGTGAAACGAGGTTCCGTCACGCCATGTTACATCAAGGATCTTTCTGAGGTGGAACAAGGTTCCGTCACGCCATGTTACATCAATTCAAAGATTCTTGAGGGCTTTCTCTCTTCACATTTGATGTGACGATAATTCAAAGGTTTCCATTAATTTAATGTGGACCAACTCATTCTATGTTAAAAGGATTTGCATGCAATATAATTTAAATCAAAAAAATGAAAATTATAAAAGTAAAAAATATGGCTTATTTTCAAGATCATAATATGGTCCACACCATCAATTACATTTATAATTTGCTTCAATAAACAATGTGTATGTAAAATTTCAAAATTAATAGAATCTTTATAAATGGTATACATCCTATGGTAATGGTAGATTAAACATTGTAAAAAAGGGGAAATATATGAGATACAAGGATTTATAAGAATTGTAAGTCAAACATGGTTAGAAAAAGGGAAATATAAGAGGGATAAAAGGATTTATAAGAACGATTGTTTATAAATAAATTTGTAAAAGGTAGTGGTAAGTTAAACATGGTTAGAAAAGGGAGATTTTTAAGGGATAAAAAGTTTCACTAACACGTCTACATAGTTTGTGGTTGAACATGTTGACGTGATCAAATGATTGAAAAATAGTTATGAAATGAAAGATAATTTGGAAATATTTTTTTATTCGTCATATTCTTCTAGTTAAAAGGCTTCAATTGTGAGTTATCCATGCCTAGCTACATGTTATCATCGACATTCATCCTATTATCCATTTATCAACTACTAGTTACTTTTTATATTTTATTTATTTATTTATTTTCTTCTCGAAGAAGAAAAAAAAACAACAACGTAATTTTATATCATCTGTCGAGAACAAAATTACATTTAGTAGATTCACATAGAAGTGTATTCTAGTATGAACCAGAAAGGTCAGAAAGAGACAATAGAAACAGACCTTGAAAGTCTTTTGTAGATCTCCACATACAAGAAATTTAAATATATAGTTTTGAGCCATAATATGTTCACTTGACAAGAGCCTCCAATATGTTCATGTCTTACCAAACCTGTATTGAAGGCAGAAACCTTCAAACAAAAAAAATATCTAAAAACTGCCCACTTACAGTCCCCCCCAAAAAATTGTTCTAGAAAAGAGAAAGTCCCAACTGTTCATACAACCGAGAGCAGAAATATACATATAAATATAATCAAAACATATTGCTGATGGGCAACTCAGGTCCATGGTAATATTCATGGACAAAATCCTATATTAATTCTCTAATCTTCCACTTGCCCAAGGCCAACTGTAGCCCCTCCTTCGAGGCTTTGTCCGATTCCCTGTTATTTTCCCTGTAGACATGTCTGCATGAAAAAGAGGCATAATTGTCTAAAACTGCTTTAATGGAAGATAAAATGTTGGCAATTTCTATGAAAGCCTATCCTTTTTTGTTTTTATCTCACATTCTTCTAGTTATCTGCCCTAAATGGTTAGTTATCCATTCATTGCTACAAGTTATCCATTCATTAGCCAACTACTATATATATATATATATAATTGTTTATTTCAAATTTTGAACGAATGCCATAGAATCAATCTGGACAGTACACTTGTCTCATCCTCGTCCGTAGATGAAAAAGCACCATCCCAAATCTCAAATAAAAATGTCTATTGACATAATAAGAATGGTAAGTCAAACATTGTTAAAAAAAGGGAAATCTATGAGGGATAAAAAGACTTAGAAGAATGGTTGTTTATAAATAGGTTTTGCAAGGTTTAATTTCTTGCTTAGTTAACTAAGTTCATCTATGAATAATTAATGAGAGCCTGAGGAGTTTTTATTCATTTTTTTTATGTGGATGATAGTTCGAGCATCAATTAGGCTAATTGTTAATAGAAGTATGGTGGGAGGACATGATAGAGGACGCTATGAGAAATATAATTATTATGAGATTAACCCTATATCAACATTAGTTGAGGTTTCTAGTGTTCTTGGATGATGGAATATATCAAATATCGTTGAATTCACATGAAATCGATGCTCATTGTTATGTCTCAATACATCTTTGTTGATTGTTGGTATAACTCAATTGGAGGTTGATAACAATTCAAACTACAACTCAATTAGATGTTGATAACCATTCAAATGACAAGATATTGAGAATTCAAAGCTTATAATATGCATAGATAATGCCTTGTTTTCATTCTTTAGGGAAAAGGTTATGGAGATCCTTTGCCCAAACAAATATGAATATGTGGAAAGGAAAATCTCATTTCTATTTTAGACAAATGGAAATGAAAGAGTAAAGGTTTAAACATGGTTTAACCATAAAAATGTTGGAAACTTACGTAACATTGAAAAAGTTTGGAACAAGTTAAATATGTTAAATATGTTGTACAACTTGAGAAATGGGTTAAAATTAAATGAGAATGCACTTCAACAAAATAACATCAGTCACCCTCTTTATGATCCTTGATCATCAACAAAAAAAATGACTGAAAACCAATCTAATCCAATCCAATCACACACATCTAAATGTTGTTCTCGATGTTTTTCCTTTTAATTATTAAAGCTTATAGAAAGATTAATTTAACATTCTTTCATTTTCATTTTATCTCTATGAGAACCATGAGCAAAACAATTTCATCCCACTTCACTACCTTAGAATCTAGTATTCAAGTGAAATGCACAAGGTTGATATGATGGAATATTATTATAAAAACCCACTCAATATATCATAAAGTTATGTAAGATAAATAATATATCAATTTTATATAGGATAAATAATATATCACTGTATACCAAAAAAAAAAGTTGAAACTTATAACAACTTAGATTCAGATTTATTTTTTTGTCATAAAGTTCTAATAATTTTATATTTTAATAATAATTATAACGAAGAAAGACTTTTAAGATTACATAGTCCAAAGGACATTTAATGAATGAAATTGAAGGCAAGAAAAATGAGTTAATGCAAATGAACATGATTTGAACATTCCCTTGTCCATTGTGAAGTTTCATCATAGATTGATAAAAATTAGAGAAGAAACCCTCATTACACACTGAAACATTGGATGGCATGGATGTTCAAGGGAATCTATTTTCCGTTTACATATTAGAAACATTGGATGGAATCTTATAAAGAACATGTTCAACTTTTAGGTAATTCGCTAATTCAAGATACGTTTCCCCAATGTAAATGTAGATATTTAAAGGATGCACTTTCTTGGCTATTTTGGAAAAATTAAATTCCTTTCTAAGACATCTCATTTAAGATGTCATTCTTTGAATCTATTGCCAATCCCATTCTATTGTATGGATTAAATATTTTGGATCCCTTCTTATGTGAGGGAAATTGGGCACATAGGCTTCTGGATTAGTGGGTTAATGGATTAACAAGTTAGTACCACATTAGTAAGTTAATCGATTATCAAGCTATGGCTTAGGAGGATAGTGGATTATTGACATAGTGGTTAGGGGTTAGGGGTTCAATGGGTTAGGTGTTAGAGGCTAATGGGATAGCGGGTTAGAGATTAGTGGATAATCGTTTAATGGTTAGTGGGTTGGGTGTTAGGAGTTCATGCTATAACTCTATTTGATTACCCTTGCTTGAGTTACTAATCACGCTATGTAAATACAATGTTTGTAGTCAAGAATATCATTTTGAGACTTGCACCCCCACCCTTGTGTGTGCTTACCTGTGGGCACATGCATTTTTCCTTGAATCAACATGTGGGTGCCCACGTTTTTCCTTGAACAAACCTATGGGTTCCCACATTATGTCAAAAAGAAACGTGTGGGCACCCTTAACATGACCATATATAGATAGACTCATAGTTCAGGTCAGTTGGGATCAAAATCAAGGACATACAAGTGTGCATATTCCATACATGCCACTCAAAACTTGTACACATGTATGATATGGTACAAAATGTACAATTTTTTAGTAGGATACATGGGATATGTGCACTTGTATGTCCTTGGTTTTGAAACTAACTGACTTGAACCACTTTCTTTAAGTATAAATTGAAGGTTCATGGAGGGAAAGGATTAGCTTGATTAGCCCTTGGAAAGACTAAGAGAATATTTTGATCCCAATTCCTCTTCTCTAGGTAAACCATATATTTTTCTCTGCAAGTTTGATTTATATTATTTTTGGTAGTCCAGAGCCATATTTAGCTTCCTTTTTGTACATTAATCTAAATTTTTAAAATGAGTGTGAGTTTGAAAGAGATTAAGGCTAGAGGAACCTATCTCAGGTGAAGATCACAAGAAGCATGCACATGACTATCATTTCTTGTAAAAAAAAATTATTATTTATATAACATCTAGATGGCTCTTCTCCCCTGCCACTACCCAAATGTTGTGTCAATTCATATAAATGGAAAACATATTGATCCAAAATCAAAATGTCGTTGCATATAAGTTCTACCAATGAAATTCATCTAAGTGCCTTTAGTCGACATAAATTCCATATTGCAACCTTCGCAAAACAATTCCAACCCTTTCATTGTTGAATTTCTTTAACTTATTGAATAGTCACAATCTTCACAAAACAGTTCCAAGCCTTTAAGTTTTGGATGTCTTTAACTTGTTGATTAGACATGATCACATTGTTTTTGCACTCATTCTTTAACTAAAATGAGTAATTTGGATTTATAAGAAGTTGAAAAAGATCAATGCCACATTAGTCCAAAAAATGACTTTAAAGTTTCTAGAGCGATGTCGATCCTATATACATATGTCCATATTCTTCCTTCTAGATGAAAAAATTATAAACTACTACATTACTATCGATTTTTACATATTGGCCTAATAATAATTGGCAAAAAACATTCATAGACAGCTAGAAAAAGTAAAGAGCTTAAGTGGTGTTGTGACCACTATCCATACTTTAGCTTCTTCATTGTCACTTGCATGCTCCTCCAAACTGGAAATATTAACAGCATCATGAACAGGTTGTTGAACTGAAGTATCTTCATGTCCTTGCTTCTAATTTGGTCAATAATCATGGAGTATTTGCAATCAACAAGTCTTCATGTCGATCCAGGGTAGCCATGATTGTGTCCACATGAGATCCATAGTCCTTGATGTTTCCTTCAACATCATCCTATTGATGATCCAAACAAGATGGTTGTGTTCCATGAATCCTCATATCTCCCTCAACAACGTCCAAACGTTGGTCTAAACCATTTGCATGGGAAATGAGATCTTTGACAACTCCCAACACTCCCTCCAACTGCATGCTCATCTAATGCAAATTTGCTTGGATGTATGTGATGTCTACTCTTGAATCTCTAACCTCGTCCGACAACTCCTGAAATTGAGCTGTCTAGTCCACTTCGTTCTTCATCCTAGATGTAGGGTGGAAGACACTTAACAAAAGACCCAACTCCCACACTCCAAAGCAGGGAATTTACCAAAGAACCTGCTTTCCACTCCTTCCAAAGCAAGATGTTCATCAAAGGACCCAAATCCCATGCCTTCCATAACTAAATATTCATTGATAAATATCTATAACAATTTGTAAATAGCTAGCAAATGTGAATGTTTTAACTTTCATGTAGCATTGAACCAAAAAATTGCTCTTAATAAAATTCGAATTGATTCTTACATTTTGTTTCAATATGATTTGCTTTCAATACCATGAACATTATGAAAGAGCTTGTTCGTTGGATAAAATATATTATGGGTTTGAATACCAAAGACCATTCAACATATATAAATTTGCTCGAGATCATAATTCCTATGGCTCTTGATGAACCTCATACACTACCATACATCCACCATAAAGCTAGCATGGAAGGTGCTTGTTGCCAAGGCATTTTTAGGCTCCACATTAGTACATATCAAATCTAAAGGTATTCATAAGCTCTACAAGCGTTTATTAAGCCTTCGATTCAATTATCATAAACCCTCAATTGAGGATTGATAGCATTCAATATAATCGCAGAATCAAGAGATACAAAAATATCTTGATTGAGGGTCTGACAACACCATTTTCATCCTTCACTCTTGTAAAGAGTATGAGACAACATCATAAACTCACCCTAAGACAATAAATAGTTAGCATTTAATACATCAATATCATATATTATATGACATTTTTTGTAATTATTTGAACATGTATAGAACCTCTCAAAAAGTTATGAACCAAATTGTGTTATGAACTAAATTGGTCTTAATTTTATATGTAAATTTTCTTAACAATTAAATTAAATTAATTAAATTTCATTTAAAAAAATACAAATTCAAAAAAATATATTAATGACAATAATAAAATATTAAAATGAAATTAAAAAGACATAAAAACATTTTTAACGCATAACATTTTCATGTTTCAAACTTAAATAGAAAAAACTATGAACAAAATAGACTAAAAAGTAACCATAGGAACAATGTAATAGTGTGGCATCTCAAAAACTCAAAATCAATTTCATTGTCATCTTGTAAGCTGAAGCTCTGCATTTCGATAGACAAAATTTTACCTGTACTCACGATCCTTAATCTTCTTCATATGCAAGATGATTTGGAAAAGTGAGTTTAGCTCCTTATCTTCTTCCAGCGTTTCAAGCTGCACCTAAAACTCACTTCCCTTCCCAGAATCTGCAGAACTCGCTATATTCCCTCAGACGCTCTTCTATTTCATTTATTCTGTCTGCTAAGCTCATCAGTTCTCCACACTTGGATCTTTGATATAGCCTTACTTTACATATCTACTTACACCCAATTCTTTGGCAAAACTTGAGATTGTGGCTTTTCCCAAATCAATGAGTAGCCTCAAACCCTGACTCTGTCAAGGTTTCTCTTGGCCACAGCAGCATAAAGATTTAATATCAGAAATGTGCCTATACAAAGAAAGATAAACCCAATTTTTACAAAAGAAAACCATACCTGAGTTTGCTATTTTGTGGCTTTGCAAGTGCCTTTTGTCATCTTATGTTCAATCCTGAGCATGTGTGCCTTGAAATCCAAAATCTTGCAAGATGTCTTCAGCTTTCCAGCCATGATGGACTCTGGGATTCTCTTTCAGGACATTTTTCCTTCTCAGTTGCTAGTGGATAAATGTTGACCCCAGAGTTCAGCTTATCATAAATAGAATAAAGACGGGTGTTGTTCAAAATTTCTACTCATCTAAATCTTATCCTTCCTACTTGTGAATTGTCAGTACCTAGATAATCCCAGTTAATAAAATGTCAGTTTGAAATTAATATGATCCGACACAATAACATGCAAAGGGAGCATGATTCAAATGAAATGTTAAATCATGCAATGACAACATATATTCCATGAAAATTATTTCCTTTTTCTGGTTCCAGTCATCTTATGAATTATTCTATACCACCATACATAAAACAGAACCATACAGAAAACAGAGTATATATTTTGGTGATGATTGATGTAATCAGAAAAATGGTTGTAACTTTGATTGGATTTTGAATATAGAGTTACTTTTTTTTCTCTTTATAAAAATAAAATAAAACAAAGGATATCTTGAAAGTTAAAAAAAATGGAAATAACTAACAGATATTCATCTATTATGAATAACTATTAAAATCCTTAACCTATATATTTCAATTAGATGTAGTATCTGTTTTTTCATATCAGGGAGAACGGCCAACAAGATGAATAACTATTAAAATCCTTCACCTATATATCTCAATTAGATGTAGTATCTGTTTTTTCATATCAGGCAAAACGGCCAACAAGTATAAGATGAATCAGAGCACATAAGTGCAAGAGGCAAATGAAAATCAATGAGCCTCGACCTTCTGGGGCTTCACAACAACAACAGGGCACTGTACATGGTGGACACAATAGTCACTCACACTGCCAAGAACAACCCTGCAGAATCCAATAACCTCTGCTTAAAACAAGTGTTCTATTACAAAATAAAAACCCAATAGAAACCTGAAAAGAGAATTGCCTGTTTTTTGAAATATCAATGACATGAATCATTCGAAATCAAGCATATAAGTAACATTGTTTCATTTGCAAATGCACTTCTTAGAGCAGCAAACAGAGGGAAATTTTATTCAACAATACCTCTTAAGAGCCCCGTATGCATGACTCCCAATCACCAACATGTCAGAATTATACTTTTTGGCAGCATCACATATGACCTCCCTGGCATCTCCATTGTGAGCATGTTTTTCCGGAGTCACCTGGGACAGTAGCAGGATAAATCTATAAGGTTTTCCATTATGGAACTACAGAGGAAAAGAAGCTGGAAAAGCTGCAGAATGACATGGGCGTGATTAGTGCAAGACTGTCTTGTGATCTTCGGGGTATTAGCAAGAGTGTATCGATATTTCAGAACCTTACAATGATTTGATGAATATCATGGATTTTTGTCAATTGGATGTAGTTTGGGTGGGTAGGAGGAATGAGTGTTACTTTCTTCATCGGATTATTAAGCTCCTAAATGAGCATTGTGTATTAAGCATATTGTTGTCTTAACCTTGAACCATTTTCCAAAAATATAATTTCCAGAAAATTTAAAAAAAAGATGAATATCATAACCAGTCTAATGATGGCCATAAGTATCCCAATTAAATTTTGGAGTCCTTAACTAAAATGAGCTTAGACCTTAATGGATAGAATCTACTTAAGACTAAATGTATCAATAAATTCCAAAACAATGATAAAGGCACTTAACAATAAATTTAACTTTAACCAGTATCTTGTTCAGATGTGGGTTCTAATTTTGAAAAAGAGAAGATCAAGACTCAAATGTAAATTCCATGACGGTAATAAGTCTCGCAATTAAATCTTGAAGTCCTAACTAAAATGAGCTTAGACCTGCTTAAAGTTAGAAGTATGAATAAATTCCAAAACAATCATAAAGGCAATTAACAATAAATTCAACTTGAACCAGTATCTTGATGAAAGGTGGGTTTTAATTTTGAAATTGAGAAGATCAAGACACAAATGCTAAATCCATGGTATTAGCCACTCAAATTCTGAAATCTGCACTGGCTTCTAACTGCACATTTGTTTTTCTGATGGATCCGGGAATTTGAACACCGAATTATGGAGCGTGCGAGCATAGACCTATCTAATCCGAGGCTTAGTGTGAACCCTACCTTGGCAACCTAAAGGCATATTAAACAAAAATTTAAACAGATTTTTTTAATGTCTATATTATATTAAATTGAATTTATTATGTAGATTTACTGTTATATTAATATAGATTTATTTTAAACTTAGATTTATCAAGTATTGAAGTGTATATTTTTTAAAACTTTTTACACATCTAAAAGAATTACATCTTCACAAATTGAATCCTTCATGATACATGATAAATCTAAGTTTAAAATAGATCTATGAAACTTTTAGTTTAGTAATATAATACTACCTTGAATAACAACATTTATACCGAGTTGTATAGCATCTGACTTAATACAACCAACACAAAATGTTAGGATCCAGACACCAATTTGGAGCTTAAGAGTGGCAAGATGGAGCTCCTCCCCACTCAATTTGCAATGAAAGCAAGATTTAATACAGTCAGCCCATGATTAATGTAAAAAAGGCTTCCAATATTACCATAACTGAACAACACTAAAACTGAATTTAATTTTGAAGCAACTATCCAATGTAGTTCAAACCAAATTCTTTCATTCCAATTCACAATATGAGTAGACCTAACTTACATTTTTGGCTTTGCATATTTCCATTGCTTTGGCGAAAATCTGCTCTGTAGACTTTTCGATATCGTTTTCCAATACCTTGAGCACATCTGCTGGCATCAAGAAACCTGGCCACGCCGAACTGCAATCAGAAATCAGAACTCGGCCTCTATAACACCCCCCCCACACCCCCCAAAAAAAAGAAAAAAAAAGCACTTCAAGATGAAATGCCATCACAAGCTCTGAGATAAACGAACAGAACACTCTCATTCTACTGTTCTAAGTGTCGAAAAAGATTCAGATCCTTTCAATCAATAAACTCAAGAGCCTTGTATCATTTTACAGTGAATCACACCCTGCCAATTTCCATAACAGCCAGAGAAAAAAGCTTGAAGAAATTAACCTGGGTTTCCAGTTGAGAAAGAGGAAACCGGAAGGCGCTGAGCATGAATGAGAATGATTCTATCCTGCAATGTAAACAGGTTGTTAAGAGCCCATTGGAGAGCATCACAGCTTTCCTTGCTCTTGTCTATGGCCACCAGTATGACTCTGCCTGATTCATTCTGCACCTCCATGGACTCCAATGCACAAGATTTTGTCTCTTCTTACACCGATCTTCACACCGATCACTAAATTGTTTCGCTCTATGCAGTCAATAAAGAGGTTCTGGGGAGGATGGGAAGTTGCAGGCACAAATAAATGGGAAAACCAGCGTGTTCAAGTGCGTTTGGATCGAAGAAGATTCCGGCCTCGCATTTCCGCGGGTTTATTGTCTTCCACGTGTTTCTATAGTGGTTTTGCTTTGAACGTTGGCAGCTACGTGGGTGGTATTTATTTGCATTTGAAGATGAGTCATGCCCCTGGCGTTGGACCGATTAACTGAAAACACCATATCTTCACTGGAATCCCGTAAGTCACATATCCACGATTTCTTGATGGTACAGGTGGATTAAAAAATTCCAATGGATCTTGAGATTGCAATTGCAGATCGATGAAATTGCAATTCCAGATTTGGAAAAAAAGAAATATTTGAAAAAATATCATGAGTGGAATTGCAATTCCAGATTTCGTAAAAAAACTTATTTGAATCAATCTCGGTAGTGGAATTGCCATTTCAACCAGTGCCTAATGACAATCTAATTTCAAGCATTTTTATCACATGTGAATCTCTCCATCAAGATTTGGATACAAATATAATTTAACCTCTTAATTCAAGAACACATTAACTTATTTTTATAAATATTTTAATAAATAACTATTTTGAGAAAAATGATGAAAATAATATAATTTTATAAAATTAAGTATAATCGCCATTAGATGTTCCACTTATACTTATTTATGAGAGAAAAGGAAGAGCAAAAAAATTATCATTGTGAGATAAAAATAAATCCAAAAACAACAATGGACAAAATTTAACATAGTACACAATAAATTAAGAAAAAAAAAATTATATTGGTGAGATAAAAATAAATTCAAAAACAACCAATGACAAAATTTAACATAGTACACACTGAAAAATTAATGATTTTATACGGCGCATTTCTTTTTCTTTCATTTTATAAATATGAGCGGAATCTTTAAAAGTTTTCAGGTTGGTTAGACAAAAATATATTAAAAATAGATAAAAAAAGACAAGACAAAAACAATACCAATAGTGGAAGGAATATAAGTATGGGTCTAAGTGTTTATAAGAAGTTTAAAATAGATGATTTAAAGTATTAATATTGTAAGAGCTAGAGTAATTACATTTATATGAGGTACTTGGTATTTGATTTTTGTAAGTTTTGAGGGTTTTGTTTGGAATTTAGTTGGTGTTGACTTCTTTATGTCTTTTAGATTTTGGAGGGTCATTAGTTTAATCCATTAGGCATTTTCATGGGTGATATTTATATTAAAGTATGTGAATCAAAGTATCAATATTGTGAAAGATACACTAATTATAGTTATATGATGTGGAACATTTAGTATTAGATAGTTGATTTTTATAAGTTTTGGGGATTTTAATTGGAGTTCAGTTGGTGTTGACTTTTTCACGTTTTTTGGATTTTGGGATGTCATGAGTTCAATCTAGTAGGTACTTTTCATGGGAAACATTCATGTTGTCACCAAAGGCTTGGTTTGTTGTATATTGTCATTGTGATGAATTCCAAGTTGGATAAGGTGTGCACGTATAATGGCCCCAAAGTGGTTGTCAGTGGGTCATCTATAACCACCTTGGGGTATGTAGACCAAACCAATTGAGAAAGTTAGATCTCTTGCTTGGAAAAACTAAAAACTAAAAAACATAATAAAACGATGTCGTCCACACTAAGAGATAGAAAAACAATGCATATTTGTCATATTCAAATGAACATTGTTCAATGGATGGAAAGGGGGACACTATGCATGATAAATGATGATGCATGTGTGAGTCAATGAAGAGACTTAGAAAATTTAACACAAAGAATTTGCCAAGTGACTCACACAAACCCACCACAATGGATCCATGTGTAGATCCATCTTCATTCATGTAAATCTAAGCACTCAAACAACATATTTAAAGATATAATCACTTATCCATGCTTTTCCATGCATGTTAAATGCCAAAGTTGTATACTTTAAACTCACTTTCCATCGATGAAAGACAAATATACATAAACGTTAAACATAACAGTTGCAATTAGATGAAAGAAACAACAAACCAATAGATACCATGATTTTTTTGGGAAAATCTCTTTCAATAAAAAAAAAACCTTGCACTCCAAATCAAACTCAATGTGTTATGAGTAAGGCACCTATAATACATTTTTAGAGAATTGTGCTCTTAGCTTAAGTGATTTTCAATGAACTCCTTATTTGGCTCTCTAAACCAAATCAAGTCTACAATATGAACTCTATGACTACATTGGTCACCCAAGCTTATATGGACAATAGCCAATTGGTGAGGTTAATTCCATGAGGCTCTCACAATAAAGTATATCAAACTATTCAATAGGTTTCAATTGTTAGAACATTAAACCAAATTTCGGCAAGTATCAACTGTCTCATCTGTCCGTTGCCAAATCAGTGTTCTTACTTCTTAGTCTGTTGGTAGTTACAATAGTGACTTCCAAATTTAATGCTGAATAGCTTCTCGATGAAGTTATTCTCTCCACCGATAGAAAAAAGGAAGGCTCTAGACGCCTTGACTTTGGGGAAATCTACATTGTAATTTATTGTAAAAACATTGTATTGTTGTTTTTGAGCTGTTGGTTGATGCAGAGTACACTGAAGTGAGTAAACTGAAAGGTTCATTCCCATCTCTATTTTGTTTTATCTCTTGTGACTGCATCTTTTGTATATGCTCTGTTTTGGTATTATCAACGGTGTATCTGTATGCTTGTTCCTTTGTCGGTTGTGCATTCATCTGGGTCACTACCAATTTGTTTTAAATTGAGAAAACAAAGACAGGTTTTGTTTACTATATATTGTCTTTTCTTCATAGTTCCCTGTGTGTGAGCTGGTAAAGGTGATCTTGGTAATCAGTGGTGGCTACGGAAGTTTAAACAAGAGCATTGAATTAAGTTGTCTCTCTCGATCTCGATATGTATATGTATATGTATATATAAATGTATATGTATATGTATATATAAATATATATGTATATGTATATGATAGATCTGTTGTGCAACACAGGAGCGTGGAACAAACTACTTGGTGAATATAGATAAGACAAATTCAAGAGCCAGCTATAGGGGACTCGCCTAAAAAAGGGTTTTTTCATAACAACTGGTATCAGATCCAAAATTGGAGCCAACCTTCCCATAGTTTATTGATATCATGTCTCAGTGTGTAGTCACTTGCTTGCAAGTCCATGAGAGTTTCAATAGTGGAAATAAACAGCTAAGAGCCTGCTATTAGTGTGTGGTGGGCATGTTATTGCATTTGTGTGAGCTGGGTTTCTCAATCTCATTTTTGGGGGACAATTACTTAAGGAAGCATGCATGCATCGACCATGAATGACATGGAGAAGTTGAATGGGGCCAATTTTTCCCTATGGAGAGCATAGATGGAAGATATATTGATCTTAAAAGATCAATATTTGCCCATTGAGGGAGCAACAAGTAAACCTTCATCAATGACATATGAAGAGAGGAACAAACTTGATAGGAAGGCCATTGCCACAATTAGGCAGTATTTAGCAAAGAATGTTTATTTCAATGTGGCTGGAGAGAAGACAACAAATGCACTATGGAAGAAACTACATGATCTATATGAGAAAAACACAACATCAAACAAGGTATTTTTGATGAAGAAGTTGTACAACCGGAAGATGAAGGAGGGTGCTTTAGTTGCATAACACCTAAATGAATTCAACATCATTACCAGTCAGCTTGTCTTTGTCAAAATTGTATTGCATGATGGAATTAGAGCCATCCTACTCATGTACTCCATGCCAAACAAATAGGAGAATTTGATAGTTTCCATGAGTGCTTCAGCTCCTATGCCAAACAAATAGGAGAATTTGATAGTTTCCATGAGCGCTTCAGCTCCTACAGGGACCTTGAAGTTTGATGATGTTAGTAGCAGCCTAATGAATGAGGAGCTGCAACAAAAATCAGTCACATAAAACCAGGGAGGAGAATTTCTTACCATAGCTGACCGTGGAAGGAAAATTGGTCGAACTATGAAAGGGTGTTCCAAGTCAAGGGGGAGATCAAAATCAAGAAGAGGAAGAATTACCTTCTATAATTGTGGAAAAATAGGACACATGAAAAGAGAGTGTCGAATATGGAAGAGATAACAAAAGGAGAAAAAATCAACCAGCTCAAATCAAAATTCAGCCAACACAAATGAAGGTGAGACCATTGTTGTAGCTTCAGATAGTGATGTTTTATTTACTGTTTCAATGGAAGATGCATGCCTATACACCTCTAGCAGTAGCATCGATTGGATTCTAGACTTCATGGCATCTCATCATGTAACCCCATGCAAAACCAATTTTGTCTCATATGAAGTTGGTGACTATGGTAAAGTACATGTAGGAAACAATAGTTTTTGTAACATTGTTGGAGTGGGAGATGTCTAGATCCATTCAAAAGATGGCCATGATATCTTGCTAAAACAATTTAGGCATGTCCCAGATATGTGCATGAGCTTGATTATTGTGGGACAATTAGATGTTGAAGGTTGCTCCACTAGCTTTGGAAAGGGTGGCTGGAAAATTAGCAAAGGAGCATTGGCCATGGCTAGAGGACTCAAGACAGGGACACTATATACATTGAGAGAAACAACAAGAAAACCAGATGTGGTTGTTGTTGCAAAATAAGGAACCTCACTAGATTTTTGGCATAAGTGCTTGGGCCACATGAGTGAAAAGGGCCTTAAAATTCTTGTTGGGAAAATTTACTTCCAGGTTTGAATTCCTACGATCTTGACCTTTGTGAGCATTGCATTTATGGAAGGCAATGAAGAGTTTCAATTATGAGAAGAGGCCTTGAAAGAAAAAAAAATATGTTACAATTGGTTCATTCTGATGTATTTGGCCAATCAACGTTAAGTCTCTAGGAGGAGCCTCATATTTTGTTACTTTCATAGATGATGCATCTAGGAAGGTCTTGGCCTATATCCTATGAAAGGAAAAAGTGAGGTATTTGAGATATTTCAAAATTTTCATGTTGGCATTGAAAGAGAAACTAATAAATTGCTCAAGTTCTTGAGGATAGATAATGGTGGGGAATATTGCTCCAATGCCTTCAAGGACCATTGCAATAGGTTTGGCATAAAGCATGAGAAGACCGTCACTGGTACTCCTAAAAAAATGGTATTGCAGAAAGGATGAAACACACCATCATGGAGAAGGCGAGGAACATGTTGTCAAATTTTGGGTTGGAGAAGAATTTTTGGGCAGAAGCAGTGAGGACAACTTGTTACCTCATCAAATGATCACCTACAACAGCCTTGGACGGTGGCATTCCCGAAGAAGTTTGGACTGGTAAGAATGTAAACTACTCTCACTTGAAATTTGTTGGATGTGAAACATTTGTACTCATTCCCAAAGAGCAAAGAACCAAATTAGATAATAAATCCATGAAATGCATTTTTCTTGGATATGTGGATGGTGGATTTGGTTATCGTTTGTGGGATTCAGTTAAATGCAAAGTTATTAGAAGCAGGGATGTCATATTTAATGAATTAAAAATGTTTAAGAATCCTACATGTGATATTGAGGTCAATAAATCCGCTGATAGGATTGTTTAGCAGCAAGAAAACATCCCACCATTGCAAGAAAATAATGGGCAGTAGGCTGGAAATGAAGGACAACCAACTGAAGATGATGGACAACCTACTTAAAATAATGGACATCAAGAAGAAGAATCCTTGCAACATCCATTAAAAGAGGTCCAACCAGAAAATATACCACCACGATTGGTTTACAGGTCCACTAGTCCTCATAAACCATCACAAAGGTATCCTCCCTCAAATTATATTTTGTTAACTGATGGAGGTGAACACCATTATTTTTAGGAGGTTTGTGATGAAGAGCATAACAAATATTGGAAGAATGACATGAAATAAGAAATGTACTTATTGTTGGAGAACAAAATATGGGATCTAGTAAAGCTTCCAAAAGGAAGAAAATCTCTTCAAAAGAAGTGGGTGTACAAGATAAAGCATGAGGGTGAAGGAAAGAAGGAGAGGTACAAGGCAAAGTTGGTGGTGAATGGATTTGCCCAAAAAGAAGGTATTGATTTTCATGAAATTTTTTCACCTGTTGTTAAAATGGCATCCATTAGAGTTATTCTTGGTCTTGTTGTTGCTTTAGACTTGGATTGTGAACAATTAGACGTGAAGACAACCTTACTTCATGGATAATTGGAGGAGGATTTCTATATGGAGCATCCAGAAGGATTCAAAACAAAATGTAAAGAAAACTTGGTTTGTAGGTTGAAGAAGAGTCTCTATGGGATGAAATAGGCACCTCACCAATGGAATAAAAGGGTTGATCCATTCATGCTGGAGCATGGTTTTAGAAGATGAGAGGTTGATCATTGTGTTTACATTAAGCAGTATGACTAGGAAAGGTTTATCATTTTATTTCTATATGTGTATGACATGTTAATCGTTGGGCATGACAAGAGCATGATTAACAGGTTGAAGAAGGACTTGGGAAGTCAATTTGCAATGAAGGATTTGGGCCAAGCACAACAAATATTGGGCATGAGGATTATACGTGACTGAAAGAGCAAAAAATTGTGATTGTCACAAGAAACGTACATAGAGAAAGTGCTTAATAGTTTCAACATGAAGGATTCTAAGCCATTTGGAACACCTCTAGCTGCCCCCTTCAAATTGAGTGTTGATTTATTACCTTGTAATGGAAAGGAGAAGGAGGAAATGAGTAAAATCCCCTATGCTTTAGTAGTTGGAAGCTTGATGTATGCCATGGTATGCACATGCCCGGACATTGCACATTCAGTGGGAGTAGTGAGTAGATTCCTTGCCAATCCAGAAAACAACATTGGCAAGCAGTAAAGTGGATTTTAAGGTACCTCAAAGGTACCAGTCATTATTGTTTATGTTTTGCCAATTCTAATATTGTGCTTAAAGTCTTTACAGATGCAGATAAGGATGGAGACGTGGACACTAGAAATTCCACCACTGGTTATGTGTATACATTTGCAAGTGCAGTGGTGTCTTGGGTATCTAGGATACGAAAGGTTGTAACTTTCTCCACAACTAAGGAAGAATATATAGCTGCAATAGAGGCTTGGAAAGAAATGTTGTGGATGCAATGATTCCTAGGAGAGATGGGAATTAAGCAAGACAAGTATGTGTTGCATTGTGACACTCAAAATGCCATTCACTTGGCAAAGAACCCAACATTTCACTCAAATACCAAGCACATTGATTGAAGGTACAATTGGATTCACTAGGTAGTTGAAAAAGGTCATTTAAATCTAGAAAAGATTCATACTGCTGAAAATCCAGCTGATATGCTCACTAAAATTTTGCCAAGAGATAAGCATAAGCAAGAACTCTGTAGAATCTTAGTTGGTTTGGGAGTAACATGATGCATAGTTTTGGATGAATAATCATAGGTTCTCCTCCATTTGATTTAAAGTGGGAAAATGTTAGAAAGTGAAACCAAATTCCAGCCAGTATCAGCCAGCTCTTCCTTCCATTGCCAACTCATTCTTCTTAGTTGGTTGGTAGTTACAATAGTGACTTCCAAAAAGGAAGGATCTTGATGCCTTGAATTTGGGAAAATCTCCATTATCATTTTATTCTAAAGCATTGTATTGTTGTTTTTGAGCTGCCGGTTGATGCAGAGTACGTTGAAGTGAATAAACTGAAAGGTTCATGCCCGTTTCTGTTTTGTTTTCTTCCCTGTGACTCCATCTTTGTATATGCTTTGTTTTGATATTATCAACGATACGTCTGTATGCTTTTTCCTGTTTTGATATTATCAACGATACGTCTGTATGCTTTTTCCTTTGTGTGTTGTGCATTCATATTGATAACTATCAAGACGTTTTCTATTGAGAGAGCAAAGAGCTGGTATTGTTTACTATATATTGCCTTCGTAGTGCCCGAATGTGAGCTGGTAAAGGTGATCTTGGTAATCAGTGGTGGATATGAAAGTCCAAAGAGGAGCATTTAATTGAGTTATATATATATATATATATATATAGAGGTGATATATTTGTTGCAACATAGGAGCATGGAAACATAGGAGCATGGAACAAATCACTGGGTGAATACAGATCAGATCAAAATGCCATCTACAGGGGACTCACCAAAAGAAGGGATTTTTCGCAACATAAACATATGAAATACTATGGGTTACCCATTTCCATGAGCCCATAAACCACGAATAATAAACTTATCTTTAAGTATATAGAGGTTATATTCATTGATTTATGACTAAGTCTAGATCAATACAACATGGGCATGAACATTTGAAAAAACTACCCTTATTAAAAAAATTAAATTTCTTTTTCTCTAATTTGATATTTTGGATTCAATCCTTGTTAAAAATATAGTGATTATTATAGTTTAGTTGGAAGAGTAGATATTGCCCCTTATCTGCTAGAATCGACAGAGTAGAAATGACTGAAATTGTAGTTTTTATTGCTCAAATCGTGATTTCGACAATTTGGGTAGTTTTAAAACACAACACTGCAATTTTCAGAGGAAATTTTGACCGAATTTGATTAAAAAAATGCCAGAAGAGTGAGGCGCATTTTGGTTGTTCTTTATCTTAGGTCTTAAGTACAAGGAGTCCCTCAAATCCAAGAAGAAGAGAATTGAATTGAATTGGGATGGTCAACAATATTGTGGTTGCAGTGGATGAGAGCGAGGAGAGTATTTGTTTACATTACTTGTAATTGTTGTTTTATCCATGAGAATAATGGATTTGGAGATTCATATGTGGAATTGTGTAATTTACTATTTACAGAGGAATAAGGGGAAGTGTGAGTGATTATCGTGCTTGGCATGCTATGCGACTTGTTGTATTGGTAAGCAAAAAGGTATTTTAAAGATAGAGAGAAGCAATGTTTGATTCCATCTGTGCTTGAGGGTTTTTCTTCCATGGGGGAGAAAGGGAGGATTCTGAGCTTTTGAAGAGGTTGGGAGAAACAAAATAGAGATCTATGAAAACCTAATTTCCAGGGTAGGATAAAAGGTGGTCCAATTCCCTTCCTACAGTTGGTGAATCAATAGTAGGTCCAATTCATTTCCTTCTTGATCTTGTTGGATTAATATACCATATTGACTAGCACGAAGTACCAAATCTTATTTGAGGATTTCTTGCTCTCTGGTGTCATGCGTTAACTACATCGATGAATTCAGAGTTATAACCTTAGGTATTGTTGCTTGGAGAGATCTACCATGCTCAATCCACTGATCTTCATCCATAGGTGACAGTGGCTCATCAATTCCCTCAACTTGTCGAACTCTGCTTGACTCAGGTGGATTTCCTGCCTCATTTTTCGCCATAACTAGCTTTCGACTTTTCTGGGACATATTGGCTTTCTCCCTTATCTCCTCTTTCCTCTTTCTCTGCTTTTCTCACTCAATTTATGTAGATATGAAGAGCTCTTATGGATTCCCATTCTTTCTCTATAGAGTTTTTGTGACTTCTTCATGCTAGCCATCTTTTATTTTATGTCTTTGACATCTATTCCATTGAACATGCAATCAGCTACCCCCCCATTTCCGACCTGAAAGCTCTTAAGCGACTAGGGTGGTAGGACAATTCATTTTCTCAAGAAATGTCCCCACTCTCGTTCTTGCATGAATTACTCCCACTCTTTCTTCTTTTTCGTCCAATTTGAATTTGGAAGAGGTGGTAGAAAAAGTGGTTGTGGCTCGACGCTATGTCCTACAACTTTGTCAATCAAGAATTTGAACATAAGTGTTGGTAGTGCACACAAAAATCAGTTAGTTAGGTCGTTATAAAATATTTTCTTGACGTCATCTATAGAAACTCGCTCTTCAATTGCACATTCTTGGTAGAAATCGTCACCAAGATTTTTGCACTATTTTCAGAGATTTGGTTGTCCTTCTTTGATTAGTTTTGAGAGCAATTTTTTATATCTTTCATTCTATAGTCTTCTCATCAAGAAAATTCTTTAGTGTGCATGGAACAATGTTGACAAACTTCTGATGTGTTTCAGAGAAAAACTTATCTCTCGCTTAAGCAATAGTTAACTTGTTTCTTCTAGCATAATTTTGTAAGTAATTCTACATCTTCCTATTCCATTGTTCTCTGATTTCTTGCTATGTTATCATCTGATCATACTTATTGTCATCTCATGGATGTACTATCGACAATGGAACCATGTTGTAGTCACTCAAGTCACATAGTTACCTGTAATACATCATACAGGATCACACAAGTACTCACAAGATATAATATACACAAGACAAAGTAATGGAGATAGAAGCAACAAGTCTTATATTACTCAGCAAATACCATACAAAGTGTATACAAATATCTATTACATTCAATCTCATATCCGTCTCTCCAGCATATACTTATAAAATTTACAATTTGTTACATAACGGTCTTGTCGGCTTAACCGACCGACAAGTATGTGCTGGCAAGTCAGGACTAAAAAGTAGTCGGTATGAGTAGGCTAGTCGGCTAACCAACTAGGCTCCTCCAACACATTCCAACCTAGGGAAAATGGAGTCAATGGGTCACTAACTTAGAAGGCCTTGCTTGAAAGATCATCTAGGAAATGAGAGAGCAATACATTACCAAACTCAAGTAGTCAAATAATAGGTTGTTAAGCTTGGTTAAGTCATTAATTGATATTGTAGTTTCCATAGGGATATTTTAGTTGGCACCAAATAAAGTCATCCTATGTGTAACTAGAGCCTTTGGTTTTATATACTCTTCCATATATTGCTATTAGGTATGGGGTTCTGTTGAAGTAAAAATAATCTATTTGAAAGTGATAATATTCTTTGTGAGAAGAGTGTTGAGTCTTTTGCTCCTAATGCTAAAAAGTGTTATTTGGATTTTGTAGTTGCTTCATCCACCATCAAAGGAGAATCCTCAATAAACAAATTTGTGTTTGTTTGAATTCCCCTCTATTTAAAGTCAAGGCTGTTATTGTACCTTAGATGTATTTATAATTTCTTCTAAAAACATTATTGGTCTTCTAGGAACATTGATTGTACATTCTGATGTCTTAAAACAAAATCAGAATAATGCCATATTCGTGTTTCTACTATAACTAGGATTATTGCTATTTTGTTATAATGGTGGATATGTGTTGTATAGATATCAATGCTCATGGCTTGCATGCAACCTTTATAGACCAATATCATTGTATCAATTGAGCCACAAATTGTTGTATTAAACTTGTTGTCTATGTGAATCTAAATAATGGATATTTCTATGCTTTTGAAGTTTTCTATCCTTTGGTTTCAGAAACCAAACTAAATCAATGGTCTCCTTGATGAATGTGTACTATCATTCTATAAACTATTAGATTATTTATTTCTAGACAGTTTCTTCATTTTCTGAAAATTGTATTATTTCTCTATGTAGTTTTAATTTCTGAATTGGGTGTTTCTGGTTGTGTTTTTGCACATGTTTGATGTTTCTAAGTCATATTCCTTTTGCTGAAGGAGGATTTTAGAAATGTTATTTATCATATATTTTGGAAATGCTAGGCAATTATTCCTTCAATAAAGTGTTTAATTTTGAATTTTGATATTTAACTGTGGTCAAGAGATTATCTATGTTTGATTTATTTTAAAATTCAAGGGATCAATACAATGAACCTCTATTTGGACATCCCCAAGGAAGAAATCATAGGTGTTCATCAAAGAATGAAGAATGGCCTCCTCCAATGCAACAGTGAGAAATATATCTGAGAGGGGACTTATAGGGTGAGCGCTGACCTTATCCATATGCCTCCAAGGTGGAACATTCCATGAATAATGCGAGCATGCCCTCATCCAACAGTTAAAAAGTACTCAAAAGTTGATTATCCCCGCTGTAGGGTTGTTGTTTTATGCATAGGGACCTTAATTGCATAATGAAATTGGATCTTAGGGTTGGCTATGGTATTTACTACTATTCTAGGGTCTTAAATTGCCCATAAATGTTTAGAATAACAAATTTGAGGTTGTTGTTACATGCTCAACAAGCCTTGAATGATATTCTTTGTTGTTTATGTGCTTTTACATACTCAGAATGTTGCTCTAGGATTGGTTTGCATGCCTAGATTTGATTAATATTGCTAAATAATTGTAAATAGACTTGATAATTAAGAATTTTCATGCTTCTTACTTGCCCAAAATTCATGGCATTGTTGTTATAAGTACAAAGAAGAGAACTCAAGGCTTCTTTCATCACAATGTTTCCCAAAATTATGATTTTCTGCCCATACTCAATGAAATGTACTCGTATCTGTTAGATTAATGTCCAAACACAGTTTTTGGGCTTGTTGCTTTCCCAAAATTAATTACTAAGGTTATTTGTTTCCAGATTCAGTCAAATGCATGTCTAGAACCACCTCAAAACTGCCCAGAATGTTGTACGATTTAGTTTGGATGTGAGAAAAGGGCCCAAAATTAGTGATTGGCATGTTATTGTTGTTTTACCATCATACAAATTTCCAAAGACTTGACAAATAGGGATACAAAATTTCAAACTTAATAATCCATATATTGCTTAAAAATTCATCTCATATAGCATCATCATTAGGGCATTGTCAAAGTACTAAAGAACGAAGCAACAAAACCACAATCATGACAATGTCACCCCCTAAAAAGTGTGATCAAATTCACACATGGACACCCATACACAATGGGGGGGTAACGATAGGTATGCATGATCTCTATGATATGATATGCACCAATCTATCTAAAATATATCCTTTTTCCATTTTTGAAGAACAATTTGTATGCCCAAAAGGCCACTTAATGTTGAGGTGAATAAATTTAGAGTTCCACTACTTTTGTAGGGTTGTCTATTGGAATTTCCACTTTAGCACTCATTTCCATGGCTTGTGAGGAAACTTTGTTTATCTATCATGATTGAAGTTTCATTTGTTCCCTAGCATCACTAAATTTGAGTTTTATTAGTTGTCTCCAGTATTTTTCTCATTGTTATGATGCCACCCATCAAAATCAATTTTGACACTTTTTTCTCCTTCAATACATCCATGATCTTGGTTCTTGGCATGTCCAAACAACATTCATTTACATTTTTTTCTTGTTGGTTACTTCTAACAACATTACTAAGGGCTCAAGATTTCAACATTTACAGTTATGCATAGTCTCTCTCTATGGATTTGTTGATTAACAAGAAGAATTTATTGAATTCCATGTTCATTTATAGTTAAAATTGATCGTTGATTTGAGATTACTTGTATAGTGTAGTTATTTCATTTTCATCATTTGTTTCTGATTTAATTGCATGATCTTGTTAAAAGACATAAGCATCTTCATTACTCATCATTTTTGTTTGGTCTCAAACTAGCACCCATTGAGAGGTTTGTACGTTGTGTTTGAGTCATCTAGTTTCCTTGATTTCAATAGGATTCAGGCTTATCCTAGTGTGCATAAAATTTGTGTATCCTTTTACAATCGCCACTTGGTCCAAAATCTATCGACCTTCCAAAAACCCTCCTTGTTCATATGCTATTATCCTTGAAACAAAAATATTTAATAGGCTATCCATAACATTAAAAATAATTTTGTACAATGTGTTACATAATGACTTGGATTCAAAACCATCTATAGACTTTAGTTTATCCTTCGTGAGGGTTACAACTAGGAATGTAGCATTTAATGCTATGAGAATTAGTAGTCAATTTCTTGATTCTTACACTGATTCGATAAGATTTGATTTCAACTATATAGAAAACATTCTAAAATTAGTCTGCTTGGAAACCTTCAAGACTTAAGGTCTTCTCTTATTTTACTGAGAAGAAAACTCTTCTTAATTCCTCCTACTCTATTTACCCCATACATTGTTCAAGCCTACAATACAAAATTATTTACTTAGAACAATGGGACCATAATCTACTTGGAAATAATACCGGTTAAAAAAACTAATGTGAGAAACATCTGATTGCTTTATAAATGTAGACATTCAGTAAATTACTCTAAAGCATTGAGGAATGTTTTAAATTTAGAGTGGGTATAACATTACCTTAGAGCTAGAATTACCATTGCAGATGGACACATAAAATAGGATAGATAACAACAGACTTTACTGAATTTACATTTTAATTGTATTTATTTCTTTATTACTTGGTTTATATATGCCATGAGAAACAAACTATGAGGTGGAGTTAATAAAACTATTATTTACAAATTGATTTTCATTTGCGAAGTGGAAACTTGTGTACCTGTTAGAATGCTGCTGGCATGCTATACATATAATGTTTTGTTATTGTCATATGGCTTAAGCATATTTGACTCTTTGATAACGATCATATGTGGAATGCGTGGCGTTTCCAGCATATACATAGTACATGATGAAGCAAAGGATAACACATTTGAGTTGAAAATGAACTAGATTTGAGATGAATAAAAAAAGCAACATCAAAAGGTATGTTTGAAGCCAAAAATACTAACATTGTTGTATAATACCAAGTTTATTTCATAAAGTTTACTTTCTTGATATGAATTAGACCATGTCATATGTGTATGATTTGACATTATATGAGTGATCCGGATTTATGTGTGAATGGAATGAAAGAATAGATATAGAATCATAATCACAGACATTTTACAAAGACAACAAAGATACAGTAAACACATATTCTATTAAATGGCGGAAATAGAACATGATATAATACAATAAATAGAATGGCGGTGGCTATCTCTGAGAAGAGATGTGACTGCTCCGCTCATCCGTGCCAATCTGAACACAAAATGAGGCCAAAGGGGCCTATTTATAATAAGGACGAGGGTGAGAACTCCAAAAGTCCAAAACATAACCCTAGAAGATGAACCGTCATAAAGTTTACGGCCCCAAGGTGGTAAGTTGAACAATCAACTTCCCGAGGGCATAAATTTTGCATACGATCTCCAATTTGGGCGCTCAAAAGCTCATTGGAAAGATCTATCCGAGTTTACAACTTTCGACTGTGGCCAAATGCATGCCAAAAATAATTGTTTGGCCACTCGAATTTCTAAAAAACGTCGTTTAGGGCCTCAAAATAGCCTCAGAAGTTTGGGACCCGAAAAATCGCAGAAACATCACTAGGAAACTACCACAATGGACAATTGTTTTGAGCCAGTGGAATAGGTGGGTGGCCACCGATATCCATCTGGATCAATGAGCTTATTTCATCCATTTCCATGTTGCTCTTATACTGATTTTCCATCTCATTTCATTTTAGGATTCTTCTTGCACCTCTCTTTTGTTGGGCTATTATTGTTGATTGTATTCACTATTTACTTTGGCCTATTTTGGCGTTTAATGGACCAATTATTAAAGGGTGCTAACTCAATGTAAGAGTGCCTTCCTTACAAGAAGGAGGTTGGGGGTTCGATTCCTCTATGCCCTAATCATATTGCAATATTATAGTATTTCTAATAAAATGTTTTTTATGATTATTTATATTAATGGCTACCAATGGGGTTTATAACTGCCCCTGTAGGAGTCTATGAGGGGGGTTTTCAACTGCCCCCATAGGGATCTATTAGGGGGGTTCACAACCATCCCTATAGGTTTATATGAGGGGTGTTCCCAACCATCCCCAAAGGTTTGTAAGAGGAATTTTTAGGGGGGATTTTGAATTTCCCTTGTAGGTATCTATGGTGGGATTTAGAACTGGCCCCATTGGTTTCCACAAAGGGGGTTTAAAAATGCCCCCAAAGGTTTGTAAGATGAATTTTTAGGGGGGAGTTCTAAAATACCCATGCATGTGTCAAATGGTGGGGGGGGGGTTTGGAACCACCCTCAAATATTTGTCAAAGAGTGTTTTATTGGGGGTTCTTAACCTCCCCCATAGGTGTCTATGAGGGGATTTTGGAACCACCCAAAAATTCACTTTTGGGGGATGTTTAGGTCTCTTCAAAAACCACCCCCAAAAGCTTATACTTTTAGATTTGGTGCCTTTTGGGGTGGCTTTGTCAAGACCGCCTTTAAATCCAAAACTGACTCCAAAGTGACTTTTTGAGGCATAAGACAACTCCCCCCAAAATTCCAATTTGTTGTAGTGATCATTCGAGACTGGTGGCTAGCTTGCCTCCCATCCATGGCTACATAGATCGTCTAAACACTTCCACCTACATATCCAATAGTTGAATCCTCTTGAATGTTTTGAAGGTTATTTTTATTATGCAGGCATTGACTGACAAAGTGATTTTCCTTGCATATTCAACATTCCATAGGTGGGATTTTCCCTTATGGCTCTTTCCTTAGTTGTCCTTATTGATAAGAATTATTGTTTCTGAACTTTGAAGTTTGGAAACCTTTCTTTCTCTGATCTTGTTTATTCCTTTTCATATCCTTTTAATTCTTTTGATATGGGGCCTTGCTCTTATTTTATTCATATAAGTGTTTTTCCTTCCATATGGAATCCTTAAGGTTCTTTGGTCTATCATACTGGATTTTATCTCTATAAGATTTAGGAAGACCACTTAGGAGCATTTTGAATCTTTACCTTCTCATCTTTGATGAAGTCCGCTTACTTCAAAAGTTCCAGAAACTTCTTCTCATAGGCCTCCATAGTCATGCTTCCCAATTTGAGCTCAACAAACTCTTTCAGCTTTTTGTCATAGTAATTCCCAGGGAGGTATTCCTTATGTAATTACTTCTTAAATTTTCTCCAAGAGATTATGTCTTCATTGATGTATTTTAGCTTAACTAGTTAATCCCACCAAATAGATTCCTTAAACTATAGATGGTATACGACTACTCGTGCTTCCATATTAGGCGTGTACTGGTGCAACTAGAATAACTTCCTGATTCCTAACAACCATGATTCAAATTCTTCTCCTTGCTTTAATTCTCCATCAAAAGATTGGGGGCTTGATTCTTCTCATCTCTCTTACTAGCTCACCCCAAACAATCATCCTCTTCTTGTATCTTACTGGAGATATTTTAGGACTACTCTTTGTATTGCTTGATGCATATCCCTTCTTCCTCTCTGAATGCCGAGATCTGCTTGAATATGATCTAGTCCTCACATAACATATTATATGAATATTTTCAGTGGATGTTTGGATGGTCTTCAATGATTTTAGATCATTCATAATATGCTCCTAGATATGAATTATCTCGATGTTATCCTACCTACACTTCCTCACTAAATTCTCCAAGTTGAATGGTTGACTGCTCCTCTTATGTATAATTGACCTTCTTCCCTCAACAAACTCCTATTCAAGACTGTATGGTCTTTGTCATTCCTCAAAATCCATCTACAATCTCTGACTTCCTACTGCAAAACTTGTACTTGTTGAATCTCTAGTATTCACAGGTTTGAGTATAATCTCGGTTTAGAGGTCAGACTACTTGCTCAATCACTCACTGGGAAATGCAATATTCTCATTATCAAGATTTTGTTAGTAAACTACACATTGGTATAAGTTCATTATCATTCAAAATAATTTTCTTTTGGTTTGTAAAGTAACTAGCCAACTTCTCTAAGTCACAATCTACCTAACTGGACAAGGGGGCTAGAAATCCTTGTAGGATTTCTCCTTACTGGCTATACATCAATTCCATATCCTTCCAAGGATAACAATTCGTTTAACTAAATCATATGTGAAACCATATTAAGGTGCACATACCCAATTTAATTAATGCAAATGCATAATTACAGATTGACTTGCAGAAGGCCCAACAACCGTAGTGTCCTTGAACCCAAAATATAGCCCAGGGAACTAGAGACTTAGGAAAAATGATAAACTGAGTATTACACATCTAAATATAGATTCCTAAGGTTAGGCCATCAGGCCATTCAACGCTAACTTAGCCTCATGAAAATTAAACATGACAATTCCAAATGTACATACTTAATAGACATAATGATAATGCATTTCATAAAATGAACGAATGGTATTAAAATATTATGTATGATATATTTAACTCAAGTGATTGATAGTAAGCATTAGTTTGTAAATCTATAATGAACTTGAGTGGTAAATATTGTACTTAGCATTTACACACATAAAAATGATCTTTTGTATAAGGGTTACTCTTCAATTCTGTGATGTGTGTGCCGATAGAAGTAGTTAAGCAATAAATAAAAAATATCATCAAATCATATACATAACTACACAATCAAATGAAGGAAAGGCATATGATGCCAACTACAACCTCCGAAATCAATCTCGTGTCTATCCCCTGCAACCAACTTTCACTAGTATAACTTAGATTAAATGGTTTCCTTCCCTTTAGCCATCAATCACCATTACATATCATATTTACCATAGAATAAGAATATATGCAACAACATGATCAGAAATGCAACATTATAATCACATATTCAACAAGAGTTCTCCCAGTCAGAAGACAAGGTGCATTCCCTTCAGTTCTGGAAACAATGTAGACCAAAATAGTGATAACTTAGTCATCCAGAAAGCTTTTCCAGTGAAACAAAAAGTTTTCTTACTAGAATAATCACTATGGATGCAATGAAATAGATTTTAGAACACATAAATGAACATAAATGGGTGAACGATAACCTATGGTTGCACCCCTCTCATCACCATGAGAGTTACATTCGTAAACCATGAACAAAGAGAGAAGGAATATAAAATAGAGGAGTTCCATAAAAATACAAAGTATCAAGAGCCATCCATCCTACATATAAATCTTGGTACACCATCCATATACAATTCCATAATTCATTTCAGCCTCCATGGCACATAAACATAATAAAATAATAGAAATACGTTTATGAACAAATACTTATCTTTGATGACAATTGGATTCAACAGGTCAACTTTCCTCCCAGCCATAGACACAATCGAGCCTTCCTCGCTTGAATAGGTCACCTATGAGCTAATACCATGGAGCCACAAGTAGAGGCTCGCTTAGTATAACAACTCTCATAACTACCTATTCTAAGAACCACAATGCTTCCCACTACTATTTTCCTATCTGTCTCCACTACCTATGGGATGTGATTCCCTTCACCTAACTCATTTCTCAGGATATCACCATCCCATTTCCCGAATTCCTATGCGATAAAATAGACTAGTAGAGTGATATAATGGAAGCAAAGGGAAAATAACTATACTAACTCTAAGTCTCAACATACTCTTAATACTACCAACATTACCAACACGGTTAGATAGCACAAGTCAAGTGATCCAAAGGTCAAGATTAGCTTCAACAAGGAGAGGGCATATGAATTTATAACATAAGGAGTACAACTTTAACCAAATGGGATCAACTCAAATTAGAGAGGTAAGGTTAAGCTTCATCATGGAGACTTAACTCAAATTATTGGAGTTGATGCTTAGTAGGACATTCCCTTCCCAGATTATCTCCATGACGAGGATTTACAAAAACCAAGGAGTGGAGCAGGGTATTTTTTAAGGATTATAATAGTATACTTAAGAATAGTATTCTAGGCGATTATTTTGGAATGTAAAAAACATATAGATAGATAATAAGGAAAATATTAAATATGAAACATACAATTTACTACTGCGAATATTATGATGAAAAAAATATTTTATGTAAATATAGGTGATATTAGAGACTAAAAATGACTAAATAGTGAATTTATTTTGTGAAAAAAGGCCCAAAATAGCCAATTGGAGAAAATTTTGCCATTAATATTTCCATGGAGTTGAGCCATGAAGAGCACAAGGAGGAACACTAATGCATAAGGGGGTTACAAAACATGAAGGAGGGTGCATTAGGTGAGATAAATCATCTAACAGGGTCATAAATATACTATAAGCACATAAATAAGGACGAATGGAGGATTGGGGTGCACTTGTGGTGGTGGAGGCACAAATCAAGGAGGTGGAAGCTAAATTCTAGCTTATAGCTCCTAGAATCGAGGGAGAGGGCGCATTACTGCAAGTGGGGTATAAAAAGGAGCATCTTTCACTCAAGGAGGGTGCACTAGGAAAGAGGGACCCACTAAGTTATGCATAAGGTGCAATAGTAACTCCATAGTCCATAAAGACCAATAATAAGGTTCGTTGTACAAGGTTTTCTTAATGTTCGAGCAAAATCGAGGCTTCTTGAACTTCAAAACTTTTATGAAAAAATTTCAGAACTTTAAGAAACTTTAAATAAGAAACATAATCAACTTTATATCAGCCACATAATCAACTTTATATCAGCCATCTATGAGTTTTTAAATCAATTACATCTCATTATTTATATCAACAACATATGAATCTTCAAGAATAAATCACCACATAAAATAATCACCATAAGAGACAAGTTGTACATTGGGAAAACCCTATAAATACAGAGGATGAAAAACCCAACAATTGTTTGTGTTACAACTGATTTTACCACAAATGGTGGATCACACATTTATGGCCTTTCCTGTCCCTCTGCAAACTCTTTGGACCCCATGGACCAATATTGTACCTTTGATGTTTCCAAGATCATCCCTAAAAACACCTATTATTTGCTGTATGCGACTTTTAATCCCTTTCTCGTGTATATACGTGGATATTGACCTTAAACCTGCATACATCGAGATGTGTGCATAAGTCCAAATGTTTTTGGAGTTTTCCTTGATGTGTATCCGAATCACTTGTCTCTTGGCCTTCCATATGCCTCAAGATCGCTCGGATTTGACCCTCCATTACCCCTTTGGAGTATTATATAAGGAACCCCTTGGATACATTGAAGGAGAGGAATTGAAGAGCAAGAAAACTATAGTCCATTGTTGTCGTAGCTTGCTTGTACTTGAGTCTGCATCCCTTTGTCCCTTGGAGTGCTTTGTGTTCTTCCCAAGCTTTCCTTTTCTCGTGAGCTTGCTATCTAGAGATGGAGGATTGAGGTGGTGGAGGCCCATGTGGAGGACTCGGTTTCTCCGGTTCGCAGATGTGCTGACAGAGGTTGTCACTTATGTAATATCTGATTTTATTAATAGAAATATCTTTTCCTGTCCAATGATGTGCATTTAAATGAATATTGAATCCATGGATGTGTTTAACTGCTTATACATTATTGATTATATTTGTGTTTTTGCACATGTTTGATGTTTCTAAGTCATATTCCTTTTGCTGAAGGAGGATTTTATAAATGTTGTTTATCATATATTTTGGAAATGCTAGGCAATTATTCCTTCAATAAAGTGTTTAATTTTGAATTTTGATATTTAACTGTGGTCAAGAGATTATCTATGTTTGATTTATTTAAAATTCAAGGGATCAATACAATGAACCTCTATTTGGACATCCCCAAGGAAGAAATCATAGGCGTTCATCAAAGAATGAAGAATGGCCTCCTCCAATGCAACATTGAGAAATATATATGAGAGGGGACTTATAGGGTGAGCACTGACCTTATCCATATGCCTCCAAGGTGGAACATTCCATGAATAATGCAAGCAAACCATCATCCAACCGTTAAAAAGTACTCAAAAGTTGATTATCCCCCCTCTAGGGTTGTTGTTTTATGCATAGGGACCTTAATTGCATAATGAAATTGGATCTTAGGGTTGGCTGTGGTATTTCCTACTATTCTAGGGTCTTAAATTGCCCAAAAATGTTTAGAATAAAATATTTTGAGGATGTTGTTACATGCTCAACAAGCCTTGAATGATATTCTTTGTTGTTTATGTGCTTTTACATACTCAGAATGTTGCTCTAGGATTGGGGTGCGTGCCTAGATTTGACTAAGAATTTTAAATAATTGTAAATAGACTTGATAATTAAGACTTTTCATGCTTCTTACTTGCCCAAAATTCATGGCATTGTTGTTATAAGGTACAAAGAAGAGAACTCAAGGCTTCTTTCATCACAATGTTTCCCAAAATTATGATTTTCTGCCCATACTCAATGAAATGTACTCGGATCTGTTAGATTAATGTCCAAACACAGTTTTTGGGCTTGTTGCTTTCCCAAAATTAATTACTAAGGTTATTTGTTTCCGGATTCAGTCAAATGCATGTCTAGAACCACCTCAAAACTGCCCAGAATGTTGTACGATTTAGTTTGGATGTGAGAAAAGGGCCCAAAATTAGTGATTGGCATGTTATTGTTGTTTTACCATCATACAAATTTCCAAAGACTTGACAAATAGGGATACAAAATTTCAAACTTAATAATCCATATATTGCTTAAAAATTCATCTCATATAGCATCATCATTAGGGCATTGTCAAAGTACTAAAGAACGAACCAACAAAACCACGATCATGACAATGTCACCCCCTAAAAAGTGTGATCAAATTCACACATGGACACCCATACACAATGGGGGGGTAACGATAGGTATGCATGATCTCTATGATATGATATGCACCAATCTATCTAAAATATATCCTTTTTCCACTTTTGAAGAACAATTTGTATGCCCAAAAGGCCACTTAATGTTGAGGTGAATAAATTTAGAGTTCCACTACTTTTGTAGGGTTGTCTATTGGAATTTCCACTTTAGCACTCATTTCCATGGCTTGTGAGGAAATTTTGTTTATCTATCATGATTGAAGTTTCATTTGTTCCCTAGCATCACTAAATTTGAGTTTTCTTAGTTGTCTCCAGTATTTTTCTCATTGTTATGATGCCACCCATCAAAATCAATTTTGACACTTTTTTCTCCTTCAATACATCCATGATCTTGGTTCTTGGCATGTCCAAACAACATTCATTTACATTTTTTTCTTGTTGGTTACTTCTAACAACATTACTAAGGGCTCAATATTTCAACATTTACAGTTATGCATAGTCTCTCTCTATGGATTTGTTGATTAACAAGAAGAATTTATTGAATTCCATGTTCATTTATAGTTAAAATTGATCGTTGATTTGAGATTACTTGTATAGTGTAGTTATTTCATTTTCATCATTTGTTTCTGATTTAATTGCATGATCTTGTTAAAAGACATAAGCATCTTCATTACTCATCATTTTTGTTTGGTCTCAAACTAGCACCCATTGAGAGGTTTGTACGTTGTGTTTGAGTCATCCAGTTTCCTTGATTTCAATAGGATTCAGGCTTATCCTAGTGTGCATAAAATTTGTGTATCCTTTTACAATCGCCACTTGGTCCAAAATCTATCGACCTTCCAAAAACCCTCCTTGTTCATATGCTATTATCCTTGAAACAAAAATATTTAATAGGCTATCCATAACATTAAAAATAATTTTGTACAATGTGTTACATAATGACTTGGATTCAAAACCATCTATAGACTTTAGTTTATCCTTCGTGAGGGTTACAACTAGGAATGTAGCATTTAATGCTATGAGAATTAGTAGTCAATTTCTTGATTCTTACACTGATTCGATAAGATTTGATTTCAACTATATAGAAAACATTCTAAAATTAGTCTGCTTGGAAACCTTCAAGACTAAAGGTCTTCTCTTATTTTACTGAGAAGAAAACTCTTCTTAATTCCTCCTACTCTATTTACCCCATACCTTGTTCAAGCCTACAATACAAAATTATTTACTTAGAACAATGGGGCCATAATCTACTTGGAAATAATACCGGTTAAAAAAACTAATGTGAGAAACATCTGATTGCTTTATAAATGTAGACATTTAGTAAATTACTCTAAAGCATTGAGGAATGTTTTAAATTTAGAGTGGGTATAACATTACCTTAGAGCTAGAATTACCATTGCAGATGGACACATAAAATAGGATAGATAACAACATACTTTACTGAATTTACATTTTAATTGTATTTATTTCGTTATTACTTGGTTTATATATTCCATGAGAAACAAACTATGAGGTGGAGTTAATAAAACTATTATTTACCAAATTGATTTTCATTTGCGAAGTGGAAACTTGTGTACCTGTTAGAATGCTGCTGGCATGCTATACATATAATGTTTTTTTATTGTCATATGGCTTAAGCATATTTGACTCTTTGATAACGATCATATGTGGAATGCATGGCGTTTCCAGCATATACATAGTACATGATGAAGCAAAGGATAACACATTTGAGTTGGAAATGAGCTAGATTTGAGATGAATAAAAAAAGCAACATCAAAAGGTATGTTTGAAGCCAAAAATACTAACATTGTTGTATAATACCAAGTTTATTTCATAAAGTTTACTTGATATGAATCAGACCATGTCATATGTGTATGATTTGGCATTATATGAGTGATCTGGATTTATGTGTGAACGAAATGAAATGACAGATATAGAATCATAGTCATAGACATTTTGCAAAGATAACAAAGATACAGTAAACACATATTCTATTAAATGGCGGAAATAGAATAGGCTGCAATACAATAGATAGAATGGCAGTGGCTATCTCTAAGAAAAGATGTGACTGCTCCGCTCATCCATGCCAATATGAATACAAAATGAGGCAAAAGGGGCCTATTTATAATAAGGACGAGGGTGAGAACTCCAAAAGTCCAAAACATAACCCTAGAAGATGAACCGTCATAAAGTTTGCGGCCCCAAGGTGGTAAGTTGAACAATCAACTTCCCGAGGTCATAAATTTTGCATACGATCTCCAATTTGGGTGATCAAAAGGTCATTGGAAAGATCTATCTAAGTTTACAACTTTTGACTGTGGCTAAATGCATGCCGAAAATAACTGTATGGCCACTCGAATTTCCAAAAAACGTCATTTAGGGCCTCAAAATAGCCCTGAAAGTTTGGGACCCAAAAAATTGTAGAAACATCACTAGGAAACTGTCACAATGGACAATTGTTTTGAGCCAGTGGAATAGGTGGGTGGCCACCGATCTCCATCTGGATCAATGAGCTTATGTCATCCATTTCCATGTTGCTCTTATACTGATTTTCCATCTCATTTCATTTTAGGATTCTTCTTGCACCTCTCTTTTGTTGGGCTATTATTGTTGATTGTATTCACTATTTACTTTGGCCTATTTTGGCTCTTAATGGACCAATTATTAAAGGGTGCTAACTCAATGGAAGAGTGCCTTCCTTACAAGAAGGAGGTTGGGGGTTCGATTCCTCTATGCCCTAATCATATTGCAATATTATAGTATTTCTAATAAAATGTTTTTATGATTATTTATATTAATGGCTACCAATGGGGTTTATAACTACCCCTGTAGGAATCTATGAGGGGGATTTTCAACTGCCCCCATAGGGATCTACGAGGGGGGTTCACAACCACCCATGTAGGTCTATATGAGGGGTGCCCATAACCACCCCCAAAGGTTTGTAAGAGGAAGTTTTAGGGAGGATTTTGAATTTCCCTTGTAGGTATCTATGGTGGGATTTAGAACTGCCCCCATTGGTGTCCACAAAGGGGGTTTAAAAATGCCCCCAAAGGTTTGTAAGATGGATTTTTAGGGGGGGG
>LPNX010314609.1:86001-266781 GCA_001517045.1 Pseudotsuga menziesii
TTTTGCATAACTAACATATATTTTTCATATAAATATCATTCATGCATTTAATTTATTTTAAAAGTACAAGATATATATTAGTTTGACATTATGATATTAAATACAATTGAGTGAATATATAATTTAAAATTAAAAAACATGAAAATGACAATATATTATTTTATAAAAAAATGTGAAAAGACATTTTTATGAATTATGAGTACTTTATTTGAAAATAACAATAATATTATTTTATGAGAAAGTGAATTGTGAGTACTTCACTTTATGACTTAAAAGTACTTGTACCACTACCTTGGTTAACTATGGGTTTTCATCCACCATAGAAAATGTGACAAATAAGCATTCTTAACTCATGCAATGCCACCTCAACCATGGGGGATGATGTCATCTACTAGAATGTAATTGGTTGATTTTTATAGTACATTTTGGTCATTTTGAGGCCCATTTTTGACCTCAAATTCTCTCTAATGCCTCCCCCATAGGTGTCTACAGGGGGATTTTGGAACCGCCCGAAAAGTCACTTTTGGGGGATGTTTAGGTCTCTTCAAAAACCATGCCCAAAAGCTTATAATTTTAGATTTGGTGCCTTTGGGGGTGGTTTTCTCAAGATCGCCTTTAAATCCAAATCTGACTGCAAAGTGACTTTTGGAGGCATAAGACAACTCCCCCCAAAATTCCAATTTGTTGTAGTGATCATTCGAGACTGGTGGCCAGCTTGCCTCCCATCCATGGCTACATAGACCGTCTAAACACTTCCACCTACATATCCAATAGTTGAATCATCTTAAATGTTTTGAAGGTTATTTTTATTATGCAGGAATTGACTGACAAAGTGATTTTCCTTGCATATCCAACATTCCATAGGTGGGATTTTCCCTTATGGCTCTTTCCTTAGTTGTCCTTATTGATAATAATTATTGTTTCTGAACTTTGAAGGTTGGAAACCTTTCTTTCTCTGATCTTGTTTGTTCCTGTTCATATCCTTTTAATTATTTTGATATGGGGCCTTGCTCTTATTCTATTCATATAAGTGTTTTTCCTTCCATATGGAATCCTTAAGGTTCTTTGGTCTATCATACTGGATTTTATCTTTATAAGATTTAGGAAGACCACTTAGGAACATTTTGAATCTTTACCTTCTCATCTTTGATGAAGTCTGCTTACTTCAGAAGTTCCAGAAACTTCTTCTCGTAGGATTCCATAGTCATGCTTCCCAATTTGAGCTCAACAAACTCTTTCATCTTTTTGTCATAGTAATTCCCAGGGAGGTATTCCTTATGTAATTACTTCTTAAATTTTGTCCAAGAGATTATGTCTTCATCGATGTCTTTTAGCTTAACTAGTTGATCCCACCAGATAGATTCCTTACCCTATAGATGGTTTATGACTACTTGTGCTTCGATATTAGGTGTGTATTGGTGCAACTGGAATAACTTCCTGATTCCTAACAACAATTATTCAAATTCTTCTCCTTGCTTTAATTCTCCATCAAAAGATGGGGGCTTGATTCTTCTCATCTCCCTTACTAGTTCATCCCAGACAATCATCCTCTTCTTGTAGCTCACTAGAGATATTTTAGGACTACTTTTTGTACTGCTTGATGCATATCCCTTCTTCCTCTCTGAGTGATGAGATCTACTTGAATATGATCTAGTCCTTACATAAACTCTTCTATGAATCTTTTCAGTGGATGTTTGGATGGTCTTCAATGATTTTAGATCATTCATAATATGCTCCTAGATATGAATTATCCCGTCGTTATCCTCCCTACAATTCCTCACTAAATTCTCCAAGTTGAATGGTTGACTGCTCCTCTTATGTATAATTGACCTTCTTCCCTCAACAAACTCCTATTCAAGACTGTATGGTCTTTGTCATTCCTCAAAATCCATTTGCAATCTCTGACTTCCTACTACAAAAATTGTACTTGTTGAATCTCTAGTATTCATAGGTTTGATTATAATCTCAGTTTAGAGGTCACACTACTTGCTCAATCACTCACTGGGAACTACAATCTTCTCATTATCAACATTTTGTTAGTAAACTACACTTTGGTATAAGTTCATTATCATTCAAAATAATTTTCTTTTGGTTTGTAAAGTAACTAGCAAACTTCTCTAAGTTACAATCTACCTAACTGGACAAGGGGGCTAGAAATCCTTCCAGGATTTCTCCTTACTGGCTGTACATCAATTCCATATCCTTCCAAGGATAACAATTTGTTTAACTAAATCATATGCGAAACCATATTAAGGTGCATGTACCCAATTTAATTAATGCAAATGCATAATTACAGATTGACTTGCAGAAGGCCCAACAATCGTAGTGTTGAAACCTTATGCTTTGATACCACTTTGTAGTGTCCTTGAACCCAAGATATAGACAAGGGAACTAGAGACTTAGGAAAAATGATAAACTGATTATTACACATATGAATATAGATTCCTAAGGTTAGGCCTTCAGGCCATTCAACCCTAACTTAGCCTCATGAAAATTAAACATGACAATTCCAAATGTACATACTTAATAGACATAATGATAATGCATTTCATAAAATGAACGCATGGTATTAAAATATCATGTATGATGTATTTAAATCAAGTGATTGATAGTAAGCATCAGTTTGTAAATATAGAATGAACTTGAGTGGTAAATATTGTAGTTAGCATTTGCACACATAAAAATGATCTTTTGTATGAGGGTTACTCTTCAATTCTGTGATGTGTGTGCCGACAGAAGTAGTTAAGCAATAAATAAAAAATATCGTCAAATCATAGACATAACTACACAATCAAATGAAGGAAAGGCATATGATTCCAACTACAACCTCCAAAATCAATCTCGTGTCTATCCCCTGCAACTAGCTTTCACTAGTATAACTTAGATTAAATGGTTGCCTTCCCTTTAGCCATCAATCACCATTACATATCATATTTACCATAGAATAAGAATATATGAAACAACATGATCAGAAATGCAACATTATAATCACATATTCAACAAGATTTCTCCTAATCAGAAGACAGGGTGCATTCCCTTCAGTTCTGGAAATAATGTAGACCAAAATAGTCATAACTTAGTCATCCAGAAAGCTTTTCCGGTGAAACAAAAAGTGGATCTTACGAGAATCATCACTATGGATGCAATGAAATAGATTTTAGAACCCATAGATGAAGATAAATGGGCTAAAAATAACCTATGGTTGCACCCCTCTCATCACCGTGAGAGTTGCATTCGTAAACCATGAATGAAGAGAGAAGGAATATAAAATAGAGGAGTTCCATGGAAATACAAAGTATCAAGAGCCATCCATCCTACATATAAATCTTGGTACACCATCCATAAACAATTCCATAATTCATTTCAGCCTCCATGGCACATAAACATAATAAAATAATATAAATAAGTATATGAACACATACTTATCTTTGATTACAATTGGATTCCACAGATCAACTTTCCTCCTAGCCATAGACACAATTGAGCCTTCCTCGCTTGAATAGGTCACCTATGAGCTAAGACCATGGATCCAAAAGTAGAGGCTCACTTAGTATAACATTTCTCATAACTACCTCTTCTAAGAATCACAATGCTTCCCACTACTATTTTCCTATCCATCTCCACTACCTATGAGATGTGATTCCCTTCACCTAACTCATTTCTCAGGATATCACCATCCCATTTCCCGAATTCCTATGCGATAAAATAGACTAGTAGAGTGATATAATGGAAGCAAAGGGAAAATAACTATACTAACTCTAAGTCTCAACATACTCTTAATACTACCAACATTCCCAACACGGTTAGATAGCACAAGTCAAGTGATCCAAAGGTCAAGATTAGCTTCAACAAGGAGAGGGCATATGAATTTATAACACAAGGAGTCCAACTTTAACCAAATGGGATCAAATCAAATTAGAGAGGTAAGGTGAAGCTTCGTCATGGAGACTTAACTCGAATTAGTGGAGTTGAGGCTTAGTAGGAGATTCCCTTCCCAGATTATCTCCATGACGAGGATTTACCAAAAACCAAGGAGTGGAGCAAGGTATTTTTTAAGGATTATAATAGTATACTTAAGAATAGTATTCTATGCGATTATTTTGGAATGTAAAAAACATATAGATAGATAATAAGAAAAATATTAAATATGAAACATACAATTTACTACTGAAAATTGTAAATTTTGGCGAATAATATGATGAAAAAAATATTTTATGTAAATATAGGTGATATTAGAGACTAAAAATGACTAAATAGTGAATTTATTTTTTGAAAAAAGGCCCAAAATAGCCAACTGGAGTAAATTTTCCCATTAAGATTTCCATGGAGTTGAGCCATGAAGAGCACAAGGATGAACACTAATGCATAAGGGGGTTACAAAACATGAAGGAGGGTGCATTAGGTGAGATAAATCATCTAACAGGGTCATAAATATCCTATAAGCATAGTAATAAGGATGAATGGAGGATTGGGGTGCACTTGTGGTGGTGGAGGCACAAATCAAGGAGGTGGAAGCTAAATTCTAGCTTATAGCTCCTAGAATATAGGGGGAGGGCGCATTAGTGCAAGTGGGGTATAAAAAAGAGCATCTTTCACTCAAGGAGGGTGCACTAGGAAAGAGGGACCCACTAAGTTATGCATAAGGTGCAATAGTAACTCCATAGTCCATAAAGACCAATAATAAGGTTCGTTGTACAAGGTTTTGTTAATGTTTGAGCAAAACCGAGGCTGTTTGAACTTCAAAACTTTTATGAAAAAATTTCAGAACTTTAAGAAACTTTAAATCAGAAACATAATCAACTTTATATCAGCCATCTATGAGTTTTTAAATCAATCAAATATCATTCTTTATATCAACAACATATAAATTTTCAAGAATAAATCAACCACATAAAATAATCACCATAAGAGACAAGTTGTACATTGGGAAAACCATCTAAATATAGAGGATGAAAAACCCAACAATTCTTTGTGTTACACCTGATTTTACCACACATGGTTGATCACACATTTATGGCATTTCCTATCCCTCTGCAAACTCTTTGGACCCCATGGACCAATATTGTACTTTTGATGTTTCCAATATCATCCCTAAAAACATCTATCATTTGTTGTATGCGACTTTTAATCCCTTTCTCGTGTATATACGCGGATATTGACCTTAAACCCACGTACATAGGGATGTGTGCATGAGTCCAAATGTTTTTGGATTTTCCTTGATGTGTATACGAATCACTTGTCTCTTGGCCTTCCATATGCCTCGATATTGCTCGGATTTGACCCTCCATTACCCCTTTGGAGTATTATATAAGGAACCCCTTGGATACATTGAAGGAGAGGAATTGAAGAGAAAGAAAACAATAGTCTGTTTTTGCCGTAGCTTTCTTGTACTTGAGTCTACATCCCTTTGTCCCTTGGAGTGCTTTTTGTTCTTCCCAAGCTTTCCTTTTCTTGTGAGCTTGCTATCGAGAGATGGAGGATTGAGGTGGTGGAGGCCCAGGTGGAGGACTCGGTTTCTCCGGTTCGCAGACGTGCTGACAGAGGTTGTCACTTATGCAATCTCTAATTTTATTAATAGAAATATCTTTTCTTGTCCAATGATGTGCATTTAAATGAATAGTGAATCCATGGATGTGTTTAACTTCTTATACGTTATTGATTATATATGCTAGAGTAGATCTAAGACCATATTATATAGCATGCTTGTCTTGTTTGCTGTTGTTGAGAGCAAATTGCTAACACAAGCGGGATTGGAAAAAGCTCAACGAGCATCTACTTCAACCATCCAGAATAAGGTATGATTCAAGATCCTTTAGTGTTAGATGTTCTATTTCTCTTGCATATTGGGAAGAGATTGATTCCTGTGGTTTCTTTGTCTGTTGTGGTACACCCCATGCCATAGGAAGTTTCTCTCCGTAACAGAATTGGCAACCGTACTGGGGATGTTCCTTGTTTTTCTTTGGGGTTTGGGGGCACAATGTGCTTGATATTATTGAATTTCTCTCTATTTCTCCCCATTTCTGTGTCACATTTTATAGTATGTTCATCCATTGACACTCCCCTTTATTGGTTTGACCCTTGGCCTGCTTTTTACCACTGTCTTTTTTGTAAATGTAGGTTTTTGGCTAAAAGTTGTGTACATACGTGGATTTTTTCCCAAAATTCGCGTATATATGTAGGTTTTTAGCCAAAATTCGTGTATACATGCAGATTTTTGGCCAAAAGTTGCGTACATACACAACTGTTCTTTAAACAGTCGTGCACATCCTCCCTTTTGGTTGATTTTGATGTCGTGGGAAGTTGCTGGGTGGGTTGTGAGTGTGGCTGGGTCTTCTTGGGTTTTGATAATGTCTGTTGGATGCTTCTTTTGTGACCAGAGACCACTTTTTCATTGATTTTTCTTTGAAAGTAGTTTTAGTCATTTATCTTTTTGTTTTTCCATTAGTGCATTACTCTTTTTGTATCGGTGTCTTGCTGGGCTTGTGTTTTATACTTGCTGCAGAGACTGAGAGTTTTAAATGACTTTTATTGCATTTTACACTCTTTTATATTGAAAAATACAAAATAGTTGCACTCTTAGTTGCATCTTAGATATGGATTTGAGGAGGTACTTGCATTGGATTGCTTGGATGAGAGTTGTGTTTAGGATTTCATATAGGAAGGATTTCGTTGGCATTCAAAAAGGAATAATTTTTTATGCATCTCCTAGGTGAGACAGACCTGCTACATTCGGGAGCTCACATATCCTCCCCTTGGTTTGCTTGTATTTTGGCTGTATATTTTCTTAGGAGTGTGCTCTTTGTGCGATAGTTGGCCTTTGGGATCATGGTTACTTGAATATATTTATGCTCTCTTGAGTTTGGGTCCTTTTATTTTCGATATGCCTGGTATCCTATCACTCGTCCTTGGTCCTAGTATGGACCATGGTGTCAGACTTGGGGGCATCACAACCCCTTACCGTGCTCATAGATTTGGGAGTGGTCACATTCTACCCTCTACTCCATTTGTGGAGGATGTTGACTCCCTTCTCTCAGTCTTTACACCGGTGGTCACCCTTACGGGGGTGGTAGTGGATGCATGAATGTTGGGTTTACACCTTACTTTCCTTTTTATGTCCCATCATTCACCCAATTGTTTCCTTTGGGTGCAGTTGTCTGGATCATTCATCCCTATATCCTATAATTTGGGTTCTTTATTGACTATTTTGGGTTGTTTTGGACTAATATGGTTGTCATGTAGGGTGTAGTTTTTGTACACTCTCTCTAAGGTTTCAACCTGTTCGTTCCTATCATAGGTATTACATCTGAACTGGCATATAGGTTAGGATTTCATATCTTCCTGCATTTTGCATGACCTTATGACCATTTCATTTTAACCTTAGGTACGAACCCATTCCATGGTATCATGGAACCTTCATGTTGTTTTTAGAAGTGGTACTATGTGAATGGTAGATCTTTCCTATACATGGGTGTCCTAGTTAGCTCCCTTTTGCATTTGGTACCCATGCTGTGAGTCCTCTTTTAAGTCTGGGAGTCCCTTTTAGTATCACCATGTCCTTGAGCAAGAGCTTCATACTCCTCTTGAACTTTATGCTAGCCATTCCCCCGAGACTCCCTTGTATATCTCAAGTTGTAATTGCATTATCATGAGTTTTTCTTTCCTGATTGAGCTTTACACTAACTTCCTTGACTTTGATTATCAACCATATAGCCCGAGCTTGTCTCATGTCTAGCCAAGCAGAGCCTTTTTATATATCTTTTGCAGCTTGATTCCCTATTTTTTTACTGAGAGGAGACTTTCCCCCGAGTGTCGTTATCCTGCACATGTTTCCTTGCATTGAGCATAGGTATGTTCCACTGCTTGGAACTAGTTTGTTTGCCCCTTGAGACTCGTCTCCTCCTATATTTGTAACTATAAAGCACTTTTATTCTTTTTCAAGTTGTTCAAAATATCTGAAAAAGTCCAAAAAAAAAATAAAAAACCAAAAAGCCGGACAGGAAAAGATGTTATCTTTGGCAGCAGTCGAGTCATGTCACCTTCGAATAGAGCACTATATATCACATCCAATGGTTGGGTTAATAGTTTGAATTTAGGAGCTGTACTCATTTCTATGAGTTTATCTCCACCGACTGGTTAAGCTTCTAGTCCCTATTTAGCCTCTGTTGATGCCTCCTGTGTCACAGAGATGTCCCAGTTTTGTATATCGAGTCTATGCTGCCTACATTCAGTCACCATTCACCTTTATGCTCTTGTTCGAAGGAAGTTGAAGCCTGAGTTTTCCATTCCTCAGTTGTCTTGACTTTGCATGTTGGCCATTCCGTGTACTATTACTGGTTCATGCACATATTGTTCAAGTCCTTCCACATTATACATCATTACTAATTACCTCGTGTTGGTTAATGGGGGATGCATTAATACCCTCCTTCCAGCGGATTCCTTCCCATCGAATTTATATCATTTATTATGGGATAGGATTCTAGAGTCATTTTAGTGCCTTGAGACTTACAGTCATTAGTGGTAGGTTCTCTCACCATCGACAGTTTTGGGAATACATCAATGTCCCTTGATCGATGGATTCTTTCAAGTGTTCAACCTCAATACATTTATTCACACTTGTTAGATTGCTCTCTAGTACCTTGATTCCCATTTTCATTATCGATGGGTGATCTCGCGTCTGTTAATGGTATACATCAATGACTGGTAATTATACAAAGGACTACTATGTTCGACCTCAACACCTCTATTCACATAGTAGGACATGAACTTGTAGCGGTTTATGTAGAAGACTTTCTAGACTGGTGGCATTCCACATATGCTACCTCCTTGACTGTGCTAGTGTTCATGAGATTTCAGCTCTTATGACTTGATTCCAGTGTATGTCAGATATCTTCAGCCATTATGGAGATCTTGATCCATTGTATGTCTTCAGCTTTCATGGAGATCTTGATCCTTTGTATATCTTCATCATGGAGATTCTGATCTATTATATAGTGTATGTGGCGATGACCACACATGTCATATTTTGTATCATGCCTATTCATGACCATTGTACTCTTATGTATCTGGGACTGCTATATATATTTGCAGTCATATGCAGAGATTGATTATTGTACTATACTGATGGATGGATGGTTCTTCCACTTGTTTCTTCATCACTCCACTTATGGGATGGATTTATAATGTATTTCAGCCATCATGTTACCCCTCTGACCTCACACATTAGGGGGCATCTGTTACACCTGATTTTATCACACATGGTTGATCACACATTTATGGCCTTTCCTGTCCCTTTGCAGACTCTTTGGACCCCATGGACCAATATTTTACCTTTGATGTTTCCAAGATCATCCCTAAAAACACCTATTATTTGTTGTACATGACTTTTAATCCCTTTATCGCGTATATATGCAGATATTGACCTTAAACCTGCATTCATCGGGATGTGTGCATAAGTCCAAATGTTTTTGGAGTTTTCCTTTATGTGTATCCGAATCACTTTTCTCTTGGCATTCCATATGCCTCGAGATCACTTAGATTTGACCCTCCAATACCCCTTTGGAGTATTATATAAGGAACCCCTTGGATACATTGAAGGAGAGAATTGAGGAGCAAGAAAACTATAGTCCATTGTTGTTGTAGCTTGCTTGTACTTTAGTCTGCATCCCTTTGTCCCTTGGAGCACTTTGTGTTCTTCCCAAGCTTGCCTTTGCTTGTGATATTGCTATCGAGAGATGGATGATTGAGGTGGTGGAGGCCCAGGTGGAGGACTCGATTTCTCTGGTTCGCAGACGTGCTGACAGAGGTTGTCACTTATGTAATCTTTGATTTTATTAATAGAAATATATTTTCCTATCTAGTGATGTGCATTTAAATGAATATTGAATCCATGGATGTATTTAACTACTTATACATTATTGATTATATATGCTAGAGTAGATCTAACACCATATTATATTCAACTGAATGTGAACCAAATGAACTAAATGTGAACTGGTTGAAGTGAACTTAATATTCAATTGAATGTTATGAGACTTAACTGCAAGTCTTTGGTACTTCACAATGAGTGTCACCCATGAATAAAAACTTTGCATGAATTAAGGAGATATTCACTTGAGGCATGCATGTGCAATTCGGATTCATTCTCTTTCTCTATGATTTATCTCATTATCATTAATTAAATACTGCATGGTCCATATGTGTATTAATTAAGTTTTCATCTTATCATATCATGCTCAGAAGAATTGTTCGATACCGATGATCATATGTATTACCCTGGGTCATATAGTCATATGCTAAAGTAATTCACTCTAGGGGTAGCTAATCCCTAAAGGAGACTTATAGAACCTAGTGACCATGACTAGCAATACATCAAATAATATAGCTGCATGACTTGATACAACACAAGTCTATACTTTGATACACCACAATTCTATAATCTTGATATAACACAAGACTCTAATCTTGATACAACATAATATTTTGATCTTGATACAACACAAGATCACAGTACATACATCTTTCATGAATAGGACTTGATACAACACAATATCCTAACTTGATACAATAGAAGTTTCCTTATCTTAATACACCATAAGTTTCTGACTTTATACAACACAAGTCCCTTAACTTGATACAACACAATTTTCTGAACTTGATACAACACAATTTCCTGACTTTATACAACACAAGTCTCCTCGAGAATGACTCCTAATGTTGTACTTTTAACATTCTCTCTCAGCGAAGGAGACATTCTCTTCCATACCAAGATTATCTTGGAAGTGTCTAAACTTCGTAACAGATAGAGGCTTTTTCAACACATCTGCAATCTTCTCACCAGTAGCTATGTACTAAAGTTTCACAATATGTTTCTGAACCATGTCTTGAATGAAGTGATATTTCATTTCTATGTGTTTCTACTTGTCATGAAACATTGTATTTTTGGAAAGATTTATACAACTATGGTTGTCACACCTAATCATTGTAGGCCCAAGATTCTCACAAAATAATCCTCCCAGTAGATTTCTCATCCATAGTGCTTCTCAAGCAGTACTAGCAGCAATGTACTCAGCCTTCGTGTTACTCTAGGAAATTGAGCCCTGCTTTCTACTAGACCAAGAAATCATTGCAGAACCCAAGATGAAACAATATCTGGAAGTGTTTTTCGGTCCATAATGATGCCACCCCAATTAGATTCAACATATCCAAGTAGTAACACTCCTCCATTGGAGGCATACATGAGTCCATAAGCAATCGTACCATAGAGGTACCTCAAAACATTATTTGATGCAACCCAATGTCTTTGTTTAGTATCTTCCATGAATTGACTCAAAATGATAACTTCATAGCAAATGTTTGGACTCGTGTGTATTAGGTACATCAGCGAGCCAATCAATTGTTTGTAAAGAGTGGGGCCTATTGGATCCGATCCAGTATCAATCTCATGATGTTTCCTCAAATTGGAAACCATTGGATTACTCATGGATTTACAACCCACCATGGCAAATCTACGCAAGATGTCTATAGTGTACTACCTTTGAGATAAAATATCTCATAATTTCTCTACCATATCTCAAGGCCTAGAAAGTAGTGCATTAGACCTAAGTCGTTCATCTCAAACTATGAGGTAAGATCCCTCTTACACTTAACAATCAATATTTCCTCTCTAGTGAGGAATAGATCACCAATATATAGAGCCAGTATCAAGGGTTGGTTCTCTAGTACTTTGAAGTACAAGTTTGAATCTACTTCATTCTTCGAGAAACCCAGTTTCTAAAGGTATCTATCTATTATGGCATACCAAGCTCGAGGAGCTTTCTTTAACCCATACATGGATTTCTTCAACTTGCACACATGGGACTCCTTCCCATGAACTAAAAATCCCTCAGGTTTCTCAATGTAAAACTCTTCCTCAACCTGACCATTGAGGAAGGAAATATCCACATCCAATTAGTGAAGCTTCCATCCCAATACTGATGCAAGTGAAATCATAGATCTAATGGTGGTATATCTAGCCACAGGAGCAAATGTCTCCTCATAATCAATTCCCTCTTTTTGAGAAAAAATTCGGGCAACAAATATGGATTTGTATTTGTTCACACTACCATATGTAGCATGATTTATCTTGGAAAAATACATATGGAAGTAACAACTGACTTCTTCTCAGGTCTGGGAACAATTTCCCAAACATCATTCTTTAGTATCGACTGATCCTCTTCTGTCATAACATTTTTCCACACTTGATGCTCTACAAATTCGTCATATGATGAAGGATCTAATTCACTGATGTCACCCATCAATGTAACATATCTTGAATATCTATCAGATTGCTTGTGTTCTCTAGTAGAACCTATTGGTGCTCCATGTTTTTCGACATCTTTGAGTACATATCAACACCAAGTTTCCCTCCTCTTTGCAGGAGGTTCATTACCCAACTCAATTGGTTTAGTAATGAAATGTAACTTTGAATTCTCTACTAGATTCTCCCTATGTACATCAGAAGGGGAAGAATCATCTTCAAGGTCTTCTAATATAGGAGATCATGCTCCTCAATCTTACATTGAATCTCTTTCGATTTCTTGAAAGCAACTTCCTCATGGAAAGTCACATCCCAACTAACCTCAACATGTCTTTCACCAGGGACATATATTTTGAATGCTTTGGAGATCTCACTGTAGCCCACAAAAGTTCCCTTCTTTCCTGAAGGTTCCATCTTGGTTCTCTTTTCTTTTGAAATGTTAACATATACAAGACATCCAAATATTTGAAGGTGAGATATGTTTGGCTTCTCGCTAGTGAACACCTCTTCAGATGTTTTCTCATCAATTAGTGCATGCATACTTATGTTATGAATGTACACTGATTTACTGGTAGCTTATTCCCAAAAAAAAGCAAATAGGTCTTGATCATGTAGCATGGATTTTGCAGCCTCACAAACAGTTCTATTCTTTCTCTTTGCAACCCCATTTTGTTGGGGGTTGTATGGAACTGATATTTGTCTATAGATCCCTACACCACTACAAAACTTATTAAAAAAATTTGATTCAAATTATCCACCATTATCAGACCTCAAAGCACAGATGTACCTACTTGTCTAATTCTCTAATAAGGCTTTATATTCTTGAAACTTACTGAAGGTTTCACTCTTGGATTTCATTAAATAAAGACAATCCTTTGGTAGAAATCATCAATGAATAATACATAGTAAAGATATCCACTCAGGAAAGGGGTTGACATGGGATCACAAACATCTGAGTGTACTAAATCTAAAATCCCTTTATAACTAGTATGGCTGCTAGGAAACTTATTTTTAACATTCTTTCCTAAAGTACAACCCCGATATATACTATCATGTACAAAATCAAAACTAGGCATACCTTTCACCATGCGCTGCAAACTAGGTAGTGCTCTGAAATGGAGGTGACCAAGCCTCCTATGGAAAAGATTGCATGGCCTAATAGTATGATGTACCATGGCTGAAATTACTTTCCTGGGACCTTGTAAAGTCTTCCCTCTCAAACTCCAATGATAGTAGCGGTATTAATGTTTTGGTTCTTTGACCATAAGTAAGCTTGATTCTCCATGAAAATGACTCAGAATCCCTTATCTTCCAAAACTAAGAGTAAGTTCTTATTTAATATTGGGACATAAAGAATGTCCTCCACATGTAGCACATCTCCTTAACTCAATTGGAAGTATGTGGATCCAACTCCTTTGGATCGAAGATGTTGAGTTGTCCCCTAACTCCACCATGCATGCAAACTTATTCTCCTTTAGGTTTGAGATTGCGCCCTTGAATCCTGACATGTGCTGGATGCACCACTATTAATCAACCATGTATCCTCACTTGTGATGAAGGATACGGATAGTGTTGAGACAAGATAATATTCTCTCCTTGTCTCTTTCTCTTAGGGTGCATCTTTCTTGGAAGTTTCTTCTACATCAGTAGAAGCATGAATTCTACCTTCTCTTCTTATCCTTGCATGTCAATTCCATGCAAAGTGTCCCAAATTTTGACAATAATATCATAGAAGCTTTGATTTGTCAAAATTTTTATTAATATTTTTCTTCTTTGCATGAAAGAATTTCTTGGGAGCGAATGGCTTCCTCCCTTTCTTCATTGTTGCCATGAGGGCAATATTCTCTTCTTTAGTGCATGATGACTTGCTTTGGATGTGCCCATGTTATTGAATGCAATCATGCCATAATCTATCAAAGTTGGGTTTCTCTTCTCTTCCATTTTTCACTGTTAAGAAGATCAATGGCGGTTTGAAGAAGATCATCCTCAGCCGTCACCACACCGATGCTTGCTAGTTGATCTCTCATTCATGAAATATTTGAGAAGAAGGATGCTACGATGCCATCATTCTCCATATTTACATTACACAACTTGTTCTTCAAATCCCTGTTTTGAGTGGGAGCTTTCTTCTCATACAAGTTCGTAAGTGTTTCAAAACACACATTTTCTGTCTTCATTGGTGTGATCACCGACATGAGATTGTCCTTCATGGAGTCATATATAATCCCATTTTCCTTTGCTTGATTCTTCTTGTAATTTATTCTGTTGCATTAGTGATAGGATCCTCTACCACGGAAGTAAGAAATGAATCAAGATCATGCTCAAGAATATTCAACACACTTTCCTTCCATGTGTTGAAGTTGGAAGTACCTTCAAGGCGGTCTTCCAGTCGAATAGAAATCGATGTCATGGCTGAAATATTTTGCTTAGGTATTCAATATCTACAGAGGCTTAGTTTGTTGCACAAAACTAAGCTCTTTTAGGCCCTATGTGTTGATGCATTTGTAACTTTGAAATGTATTTACTTGTATATATTATGTCTTGTACCCTGATGTTTATTCCGAGAAGTGTCTGTAATGTATTTGAGTCATGTCATGCCTCGATGTTCCTATCGGGAGATTCAATAATGTAAACAAGTCATGTCAAGTCGTTGTGGGTAACCCTCCTATCATGCAAGGGTTAAATTCCCCACTGTTCTGGGGCCCTAGGGTTATTAGAATCTCCTAGAGAAGTCGGCCCTAGTGAGTTATTGTCAAGTCAGGAATTAGTATAAATAGAGAGTGAGCCTCTCTATTTATAACACACTCATTCACACTTAGTTGTAGCACATAGCTGAGAGAGAAGAAGTTGCTAGGGCTAGAAAGAAAGAGACTACTACTGTCAGGAGATCATCTTACTGTTTTGGGGTTTTAATTTTGGTGCTGATTCTATCTCTGAGGAAGTTGCGGGGTTTTCTCCATTTATGGTTTCCCCGAGGAAAAACATTGTGTTCATTGTCTCTTGTGTTTGATTGTTGTACTTGTTATTCTCTCAGTTAAAGATCCTAATATAATGCTATTTTAAATGATAAAATCTAACATGGAATCAGAGCTAACCTGAGAAGAAGACACTGTGCAGCTGCGGGAACTAGGGATTCCTACTTTTTGGATCTCTCTCCACATATTTTCAGCAAAAGAAGTTTGGGATGAATCTCCTCCCTAGGGCACATCTTTCTATTGAAGCAGAATCTGATTCTGAGTTTTTTCAGTTTTGGACCCAACATTGCTGCAAGAAATTGGGGCTTTCCACAGAAGTGGAATTTTTGAGTGAGCCCGAGCCTGGATTGATCTCCTCCTTAAAATTGAAGTTTAGAGATCAAGAACAAAGCATTTGTTTGGACAGAACTCTGAGAAAGCCAAACCCTAATCTGCTCCTGAACCAGCACTGCAGGAATTCAGCTCCAAATATAGATCCGACATCTTGACCTGGTAAGATCTAAATATTTTGTATTTCCATTTGAGGTTCTTAGTTAAGATGTCTCATCATACTAAGATTGATGAAAAGCTTGAGGGAGATGATAACTTCTGAGCCTGGAAGTATAGGATCTCCCTGGTCCTAGAAGAAAATGAGTTGGACTCCTATATCAATGAGGAGGTTCCAGTTCTAGAGGGAGATGAGGCTAAGGCCTTACAAAAGAATAAGTTGGTTATGGCTAAGAGGATTATTGCTAATTCAATAAAGGATCACCTCATACCACAGGTGTCCTCCCTAAAGACACCTAAATTTATGTTTGATTCCCTAACCAAACTATTTGAAGGGAATAACATAAACAAGAAGATGACTCTGAGAAATCAACTGAAGAATGTAAAGATCCAGAATGCAGAGACCATCCAGTATTACTTTACAAGGGTATCTCAGATCAAGGAATAGTTGGAAGCAGTAGATGAAGAAGTGGAAAATGCAGAGATTGTGATGACCACCTTGAATGGTCTACCTAGGGCATGGGACTCTTTCATTCAAGGGATCTGTTCCAGAAAGAAGCTAGTCAAGTTGAGCAGACTATGGGAAGAATGCTCTCAAGAAGAAGCTCGGATAGCAGCTCAAGAAGAAAAGATGGGAAGTAAAGATCAAGATCTCATAGCCCACACCAAGAAAACTAGAAGGGACCATCATCACTCCAAAGGTAAGATTTTACACTCTAGAAGAGATCTGTTTACTATTAGATGTTACACATGTGATGAGAAAGGTCACATATCCAAATACTGCCCTAACAAAGGGAACTCAAAGAAGAAAAAGGGAAACAAGAGAAGACATCATGCTCATGCGTAGAGGATTATGAACCTTCCACAAAGAGAATCAGACAAGAAAGTGATGATTCTTCAAGTGATGAAGAATATGTGTTGATCTCCGCTCTCACGGAAACTATCTCACATGGAAGTAATGATTGGCTTATAGACAGTGGTGCTTCCAAACATATGACGAGATTCAAAGAATCATTTGTGAAACTATCTAAACATGAGTCACCTCATAAGGTGAAACTTAGGGATGACTACCAGTATCCAATAAAAGGTAGTGGTGAATCCTCCTATAAGCTAGACTTGGGAAAGTCTATGAAGATGAAAAATGTATTGTTTGTGCCAGGACTAAAGAAGAACCTCCTCTCCATATCTACATTAGATGCAAAAGGAATGAGGGTTGCTTTTGTAGATGGCCAAGTTCTTTTGTGGCCAAAGGGAAAGACTTTTGATGATGCAATAGTGATTGGGGAACAAGAAGGAGGTCTATATGAAATGAAGGGCCAGCCAGAACAAGATTTGGTTCATGACTCAGTATAACCAAATGAACTTTGGAATAGAAGGTGTTTGTGCCAGAAATTGTTTCCAGGCTACAAAGAAACAAGCCAACACAATCTCAAATATTCAATCAAAGAAAACTAGGTTTTAGGGTTTTTTTGAAAGGTTTTCTTGGTTATAAAGTTTGGTGACTGAAGGGAATACATTCACAAGCCAAGCAGGAACTAAATCATAAATAAATAAGAACAGAGATGCATAATATAATCACCATGTACCAATCAAAATATAATCTTAAAGTTCATTCATAACTGACAAGCATTACAAGCAAAGAAACCATAAACTAGCAATGAATATATCAGTCAAGTAGCTAAACAAGCTAAAAATGAAGCTAAAACATAGACTGAAGGGTGATATAGATCATATATTTCATAATTCTGCTCAACAAATACAGATGAGAGTTATGTTCTTAGCTCATAAACAAGTCACAGACCTCCTTAAGCCAGCCAAAAAGTAGAACCCTTTACTCTCTTTCTCATCTACCTAAGTACTGTTTCTCAAAAAACCAGTTAGGTTCTAAACCCTAACTGTCTTCAGCCAACTCATCGATGGGATAATCTCAAATTACAATTTACAAAATAAAGTATTTCTTTAAAAACTTAACAAATAACTGACTAACTAAAATATTTCTCTAAAAGACAATAAGTAACTGACTAACAAAAAATACTCAAAGGTCCTTGGCAGCTTCTGCCAATAAGGCTATTCCATCCAAAGCTTGGGCCTTTTTCTTTGCTTTTTGCTGTTCAGCTTCCATCTTTCTCAATCTTTTAGTAAGTTCTTCATTCTGCTACTGCAAGCCTTTGACAGTCTGCTTCAATTCAGCACATTGTAAATCTGTGCTTCTCTTCCTCTTCAAGGCCTCCTTGGAAACAGTAGTAAGCTCTTGATAATGCTCATTTACTTCTTGTAAATCCTCCCTGAGTCTTTTATTTGCTAGGATTAGACCATCATTTACTTCCTGCATGTAATCCATTTGATGCTTATATTGTGTGATGGTTCTTTGCAGGTTCTCCTTTTCTGAATCAAAATCCTTTCCTGTTGTGGTATCCTGTATCTCACTGGGCAGCCATGGGATATCTAGCCTTCTGAAAATGTCTTCATCTTCCTGTAATAGCTCTGAGGACACACCATGAATACTAGGGTTTTCCTGATTAACTATTTCAGGTGGTGGAATTTCATCAATCAACTGCTGGTCTTCAGAATAAGACACTTCAGTTTCTTTTCTCTATTGTTCTTTCAACATTTCATCTCTTAATTCTAGAAATACAACATATAGCTTGGTTTTGGTGAGGCTGGGCTCTTCTACTGGCTTCAATGCTTTCTCTCCTTTGCAATCACCCCTGCTAGATTCTATCTTTTCATCTGAAGAATCATCATCAAGCACAGTAGCCTATTTTTTATTTATCCTAGGGTCCAATAGCTTTTTCATATTCAGCCTTAGTTTGTTTTTAGGTCTGGTTTTTGGTCTCCATTCTGAAGTAAGTTCTTTCACCATCTTCAAAGTTTTTCCTTGATTTCTAACTGTGGCTAACTCCATAGCTTTCACTTTGATTTTCCTTTTCTTTTGCCTCACTGTTTTATCTTCTTGGCTATAGCATTCTTTGTGTATGTCAACCCTAGACTCAGCATGAACTGTCAACTCATCTCCTTCTAGCAAATACCCTTCATCCTCAGATAAAATAGTAATAGGGCTTCTTTGTTGGACCTTGACATCCTCTTCCTCCATTGCAACCTTCTCTATGACAACAGTTTTCTCATCCATGAGAGCTTCTGCAGGTGCCCTATTTTCCACAGGCTGATCTTCCTTTTTTATAAATAGTGAACTTTTTCCCTTATTATCAACTTAAGACTGCTGATGTTCATAGTCTGCCTTTGAAGGTTCTGTTACCTTTTCAAGTTTAACATCTTTTTTATCTTCAGACTTGACCTTTTTACCTAGTTTCCTAACTAGGGTTTGCCCCTTGTCCACATGTTTTTTGGTTGGCTGCTCTTCCTGCTTAATTTGGAAACCAGTCCAAAAGAGGAAATAATCCCATGTTTTTCCTTCTTTTTGCAGGACAGTACTGATAATCAATTTGATCAAACCATGATGGAAAATGGACTGTGTAGTGTGATTCTGATGCTCCTTAACATCTTCTGCAAACTTTTAAACAAGAAGAAAGGAAGACTCATCCTGGATTCACCAACAAGGTGCTGTAAGAACCTGAAATGATACTTGTACACAAAATCATATCTCCCCTCATAGGTGATGTAGCTTTGTAAGACTTTGATGGGCTCCACCCATTCATCTCTAAAATTCTGGATTAATACTCCTTTGCTCCAGTCTGGGGTAATGGCAGGTAAAAGGTACCTTTGGGCATTAAAGGTGAAAGGCAACTTTTTGAACCACATTTCACCTTCATTTCTGACTCCTATAGCTTCAACAACTAACTCCACAGTCATCTTAAACTTTAAAGTATCAAATACTACCATGTCCTAGTTATAGCATTGGACAAATTTATAAGAGACCTCAGTGTTATAGCCATCGATCTTCTTGAAAAAATCCAACCAACCAGCATTCTGAAAAAGCTCTGCACAACCAAGAAATTGGTCAATCCATTTCAACTCAGTGGGCTTAGCCCTGTTGGTTTTGCCACTTTTTCCCATCTATTTTCAATGGTTGAAACCTGTGTAATTTTACAGCCCTTTGAATGACCTAACAACTCCTTTTTTCTCCTCAAGCTTCTAGGGTTTTGATAGTCAGCTTTCTTGGATTCTCCTTGACTGTTTTCTCTTGAGTTTTTTAACAGTCTGTTTTTGTTTTCAATGCAGGACAAGCTTTACATCAGGCTTGAGTAATTTAGGTCAACAGAGTGCCACAAACTCTTCAATAAAACTGCTGCTGAAAATAACTACCATCTCAGATATTCATTTTGATGCTAGACCCTCTCTAGAATGTATGAAGACATCTGTGTGTTATGGTTCTGCACAAATAGTACCCTTGACTCCTTTTAATGCCACTTATGAGCTATCTCTTTGCAAAAAGATTTTTCATTAGTGCTCTCAAACGCCTACTTCTTAGATCAACCTGTGATTGCTTATCTAGTGGATGGAAAGATATGAGAGCAATCTTATGTCTGCTCATTTTCTGCTCCAATTTGCATTTAGCACCAAAACCAATCAGCTTCTAGCACCTAATCAGACTAGGTCTTCATGCAATTCACATGCTCAGCTCATTCATTACATTGTTTATAGGTAACAAATAAATCTGTGAAACCCTGGTCACCACAAACTGTACAGATCTTCACCCTACTATATATTTAGGATTTGACAGGGTCATTGCTCAATGCAACTGCTATCTTTAAACTTATAATTTGCCAAAGCATCTAAAAACCTTTTAGACTGATATCTCTTCGAAAGGAATTTTGTTAAAAGCATGCATTTATGTTTTCCTTAATCAATTTGAACAAAACAAGCTTTACTGGGAAAGCCCTAATTTAGCAGCCACTATCAGGTTAACGCGGAATACCTTATTCCTGTCCTACTGCAGACGTTTAAAATCAATCCTTGAGCTATCTAATTGTCAAATTTAACTATCCAAGTGTCTTCGGGTCTCCAATTTGCTTCTAGCTGGCGCGACGAGAAAGCCCTAAATCTTCTCTGTAACTGTGAAAGCCCTAAATCTCCTCTGTAACTGAAAGTTCTGAATTTTAAGGAGATTTCTTTGCTCCACTTCGCCTCCAGGTTCGTAATACACCTATGGAGAGCTTCTTTCCCATCAGTCTAGGCTTATTCTTCGATTTGTCATCATACGCCCAACCTTAACTGCTGATTACCATGATCTCTTTCCCGTCATGAAACACACCTGTTTGCATGATGATTTATTCTGAAACACGTATCAAAATCCTTTACACATGTGATTAGACTTAGAAATCGAAATCATGCAAAAATTTGGCTTAAAAATCGGTGATTTTAACGCCCGCGATATTCTTGTAGCGCCGCTATGTGAAATTTCAGTCGTTGCGCTACAAGAATATTTCAAATTCAAATTTGGCTCTATTTTAGTCATTATTTCCATTTTGAATGAGGTTTTAAATGCTAATCTTTGATGATGGTGCTATTTGTGAACCAATTAATCCATATAATGTCCTATAGAACCCTTCAGAACCTAAAGAACAAAAAATAATAAAAACCTAAAGGCAAAACTCAAAAATTTCACTTGAAACCAAAATTTTCTAAAGTAAGCAAATGAGCAAACTTAAGCAAATCAGCAGATTTGACATAAAAATGACAATCCAAATATAAAATTGAAGAAAACAAGTTAATGACTTAACAGAAGGCTTGCACATGTGCATTACATGGCACTACCACTTGCAAGCAAAGCCATTGAAGGTCTTCCAGAAATGCAGACAAAACATGATGGTGTTTGCAAAGGATGTGCAAAAGGATAGAACACAAAGAAGACATTTCCAAGTAGCGAAAGTAAGGAAAAAGGAATCTTTGGAATCATCCACTCCAATGTATGCGGTCCAATGTCATCCATTTCATTAAGCGGGTATGTATACTATGTTTCTTTTATTGATGATTTTTTTAGGAAGACATGGATATACTTTATGAAGAACAAAGATGAAGTATTCAACAAGTTCAAGGAATTCAAAGCCTCGATCGAGAACCACACAAAAAAGAAGATCAAGATTTTTTGATCAGATAATGGTAGAGAATTCACTTCGAATGAATTCAAAGACTTATGCAAAGATTTAGGGACTAAGAGGGAGTTCACCACTCCATATAATCCACAACAGAATGGAGTTGCAGAAAGGAAGAATAGAACGATCATGGAAGTTGCAAGGGCCATGCTTCATGATCAAGATCTTCCCATGCATCTATGGGCAGAAGTTGCAAGAACAATGGTTTATGTATAGAACCGTACTCCACACAGAGTACTTGAGAATAAGACACTTGAAGACATCTTTTCCAGCAAGAAACTAGAAGTCAGCCATCTTAGAATATTCGGCTATCAAGTGTACATACACATTTTGAAAGAAAAGAGGACAAAGTTAGATCCTTCAGGAAAGAAGGGTATATTTGTGGGATACTCTAAAAGCTCGAAGGCTTACAGAATATACTTCCTAGGATTCAAGAAGATCGACATTAGCAGGGATGTGACATTTGACAAAGACTTAGCTTACAACGAATCCAGAAAGAGACCTACTGAAGATCCTAAAGAAACAGAAGCATCCAAAATTCATGACACAACCATGAATGAAGAATATCAAGAAGAAGATCAAGAAATAGAAGAACCTCAAGAACCTATAGATCCACCTCAGGAGAAGAATCCTCATAAGAGGAAACCTGCTTGGGTACGATAAGTTATCCAAGGTGCAGAAAGATATGGGGCTCCAGAAGAATCACACAGAGAAAGGAAAAGAACCAGGTCTTGTTCCAGTTATGTAGCCTTATTATGTGATTTCATTGATAAAGAACCTTCCAACTATGAAGAAGCAACAAAAAAGAAAGAATGGAAGGATGCTATGATCGAAGAGTACCATTCGATCATGAAGAATGATGTTTGGGATGTTGTCCCAAGACTTGAGGGGAAGTCTGTAGTGACTTCCAAATGGATCTACAAGATCAAGCATGCTGTAGATGGCAGCATAGAAAAATATAAAGCAAGATTCATGGCTCATGGATTCTCCCAGAAAGAAGGAATAGATTATGAAGAAACTTTTGCACCTGTAGCCAGATGCACTTCCATCAGATCAGTACTTGCTCTGGCTGCAGTGATGAAATGGAAGATACACCAGATGGATGTCAATACTGCTTTCTTGAATTGTGTAGTAGAAGAGGAAGTGTATGTGGAGAAGCCACTCAGTTTTGAGACACATGACAGGGAGTCTCATGTGTGTAGATTAAATAAATCCCTGTACAGTTTGAAACAGGGACCCAGGACATGGTACGCCATAATTGACAGCTTTCCATCCAGTTTGGGCTTTACTAAGAGTAAAGCAGATTCCAACCTTTACTACAAGGTTGAAGATGGAAACCTAGTGATGCTTCTACTGTATGTAGATGGTATGTTTGTAACAGGTATGGATGGGTTAATTGTTGATACAAAGAGAAAGCTTGCTGCCAAGTTCGAAATGAAGGACTTGGGTATGATGCATTATTTTCTAGGCATGGAGGTGTGGCAGAATGTGGATGGAATCTTCCTCAGACAAGGGAAGTATGCGGTAGAGATCCTAAAGATATTTGGGATGATGGATTGCAAGGCCTTAAACACACCTATGGCATCGAACCTGGAGCTGTTGAGTGATGCTTCATCTGAGTCGGTTGATGCCACATTGTATCGTTAGATGATTGGGTCCTTGATGTACCTGAAGAATACGAGACCAGATATTTGCTTTGCTATGAACACCTTGAACCAGTTCCTGACAGATCCGAGACATGTTCACTTGATTGCTGCAAATCATATTCTGAGGTACCTGAAGGGTACAGTTGATTATGGGATCAAGTATAAGGCTGATGAAAAGATTAACCTAGAGGTTTATGTTGATTCAGATTGGGCAGGCAGTGCCATCGATAGGAAGAGAACTTCAGGGTCATTAGAGGAAATTTCAACTCAAAATGGGCCTCCTAAAATGAAATAATAAAATAATAGTTAAAATAATCAAATAATATTTATTAATTTTGGAGGAAGAAAAGAAAAAAACTTATTTTTTGTTTGTATTTTTGACATATCTCCCCGTGTTTTTACTCAAATTTCAATCGGGAGAGCTCGTTGGATGCGGAATTAAATTTCGCATCCAACGAGTACCCACTCAGCATACTTTTGACGGACCTCACTACCCCAAAAACAAGAAATACCTGACAAAACAGAATGATGACATCAACGAGCTCTCCCGATCGAAATTTGAGTAAAAACACAGGGAGATATGTCAAAAATACAAACAAAAAAAGTAGTTTTTTTTATGATACCTATCCCCAAATTTATATTAAAAAAGTGTTTAAGACCTATACGGTATTTCAAATTTAAAGCAATTTCATTGGCTAACACATGATGACATGGAATTTGAATAAAAGTTAAAAGGCCCATTTTGAGTTGAAATTCCTCTAATGGCTGCTTCAGTATGGGATTAGGTGTGATCTCTTGGTTTAGCAGGAAGAAATCCTTTGTGGCACTGAGTACAACTGAAGCAGAGTATGTTGCAGCTTGTTCAGCTTGTTGTGAGGCAGTATGGTTGAGGAAGCTACTGTCTGATTTATTTGATATCTAGTTAGATGCTACTTGTATATATTGCGACAACCAGAGTTGTGTGAAGTTTTCGGAGAACCCAGTGTTCCATGATAAGTCGAAGCATATCGAGATAAAGTAACACTATATCAGGGATATGGTGCAGAGAGGAGCAGTGAAGCTCCAGTATGTTGCAACGGATGAACAGATAGCTGATGTGTTAACTAAGCCATTAGCTAGGGTGAAGTTTGAGTACTTCAGGGAGAAGCTTGGTGTTCTCCAAATCGAGATTCCTCCCAAGAGGAAGTGATGAGTCCATGATGAGCCCTTTTGACATGGTGAGAGGATTAGTTCCTTCCATGGTCAGATGTAAGTGTTGTTCCTTTCTAACATGGTGAGAGGATTGGTTCCTTCCATGGTTATATGTAAGTGCTGTGCCCTTCTGACATGGTGAGAGGATTGGTTCCTTCCATGGTCGGATGTAAGAGTTGTGACATGGTGAGAGGATTGGTTCCTTCCATTGTCAGATGTATGTGATGATCCCACATCCAGCATGAAAAATGGATGGCTCTGTGAAAACACATCTATTATGAAAAAGGACTAGCTTTGTGTAGATCCCACATCCAGCATGAAAAAGGGTTGGCTCTGTGAAGACACATCTAGTATGAAAAAGGACTAGCTCTGTGTAGATCCCACATCCAGCATGAAAAGGGCTGGATTTGTGAAGGCACATCTAGTATGAAAAAGGACTAGCTTTTTGTAGATCCCACATCCAGCATGAAAAAGGGCTGGCTCCGTGAAGACACGTCTAGTATGAAAAAGGACTATCTCTGTGTATATCCCACATCGAGTATGAAAAAGGACTAGCTCTATGAAGACTCATCTAGTATGAAAAAGGACTGGCTCTATGTATATCCCACATCTAGTATGAAAAAGGAATAGCTTTGTGAAGACTCATCCGATATGAAAAAGGACTGGCTCTGTGTAGATCCCACATCTAGCATGAAAATGGACTGGCTCTGTGAAGACTGATCTAGTATAAAAAAGGACTGGCTCTGTGTAGATGCCACATCTAGTATGAAAAAGGACTAGCTCTGTGATGATACATCTAGTATGAAAAAGGACTGGCTCTGTAGATGTACATCCAGCATGAAAAAGGGTTGGCTCTATAGAACTTACGATGATGAGAAGAATCAAGAGATAGCACCCATGATGATGACCCAGTGATGATATAGATCGAGTGATGATGATCCAGATCAAGTGATGATGATCCAACAGAGATGATCCAACAGTGATGATCCATATCGAGTGATGATCTAGATCAAGATGAAGATGACTTGAAGATGAAGATAACTTGAAGATGAATATGAATTGAAGATGAAGATTACTTGAAGATGAAGATGATGAGGACTCATTGATGATCCAGATGATACAGAGAAGAAGACCCGTGCTGATAAATTGTGTTGAGAGAATACCTTCCTAGTTAAGAGGGAGTGTTGATGCATTTGTAACTTCGAAATGTATTCAATTGTATATCTTATGTCTTGTACCCCGATGTTTATTTCGAGAAGTGTCTATAATGTATTTGAGTCATGTCATGCCCCGATGTTCCTATCGGGAGATTCAATAATGTAAACAAGTCATGTCAAGTCATTGTGGGTAACCCTCCTATTGTTCAAGGGTTAATGTCCACACTGTTCCAGGGCCCTAGGGTTATTAGAATCTCCTAGAGAAGTCGGCCCTAGTGAGTTATTGTCAAGTTGGGAATTAGTATAAATAGAGAGTGAGCCTCTCTATTTATCACACACTCATTCACACTCAGTTGTAGCACATAGATGAGAGAGAAGAAGTTGCCGGGGCTAGAAAGAAAGAGGCTACTGCTGTCAGGAGATCATCTTACTATTTTGGGGTTTTACTTTTGGTGCTGATTCTATCTCTGAGGAAGTTGCAGGGTTTTCTCCATTTATGGTTTCCTTGAGGAAAAACATTGTGTTCATTGTCTCTTGTGTTTGATTGTTGTGCTTGTTATTCTCTCAGTTAAAGATCCTAATATAATGCCATTTTAAATGATAAAATCTAACACTATGGTCTAATACCATGTTAATGTTTGAGAAAACTCAGGGTCGCTTGAAATTTAAAACTTTTATGAAACAATTTCAGCACTTTAAGAAACTTTAAATCACCACATAAGAAACTTTATATCAGCCACATAATCAACTTTATATCAACCATCTATGAGTTTTTAAATCAGCCACCTATCATTCTTTATATCAGCAATATATGAATCTTGAATAATAAATCAACCACATAAAATAATCACCATAAGAGACAAGATGTACCCTGGGAAAACCCTACAAATACGGAGGTTGAAAAACCCAACAATTCTTTGAGTATGATAGATAGAATTGCAGAGAATGATTTACAACACATTAGCAGATTCCCCGATGAGAGATGCCACCACAACAATAGAGAAGAGAGATCCAAATAAACCCTACAAAAACAACTGAATGCAAACTATGTTGAATTCAACATATTCTTTTCATATTAATAACAAGCCAAAAAAACCTAGCACACAGAAGGGGGCGAACTGGAGGCTCCGTAAAAAAATTGACATCATACATGGAACATTCAGTGAGAGTAGCATGCACTAGAACTCCTCTCATGCATACATTAGTGCCCTCCTAAACTCCAGTGTATAATTGACACTTCATATTCTCTTGCATGCATAAGATATGCACCCTGCTTCTTTAATTACTTTAACTGGATGCTAACTGAATTGAACTGAATTAACTGAATGTGAACTGAATGAACTAAATGTGAATTGGTTGAACTTAACTTAATCTTCAACTGAATGTTAGGAAACTTAACTAAAAGTCTTTGGTACTTCACAATTAGTGTCACCCATGCACAAACAATTTGCATGAATTAAGGAGATATTACTTCTTTTAACTAACACATTATTTATTTACAACTTAGGTTTAACTGAGGCCTTCATAATTCGAGTTCACTTGAGACATGCATGTGCAATTTGAATTCATTCTATTTCTCTATGATTTATCTCATTATCATTAATTAAATATTGCATGTTCCATATGTGTATTAATTAATTTTTCATCTTATCATATCATACTCAGAAGAATTGTTCCATACTGATGATCATATGTATTACCTTGGGTCATATAGTCATATGCTAAAGTAATTCACTCTAGGGGTAGCTAATCCCTAAAGGATACTTATAGCACCTATTGACCATGATTAGCAATACATCACATAGTATATCCGCATGACTTGATATAACACAAGTCTAAACTTTGATTCAACACAAGTCTATAGTCTCGATACAACACAATACTAGTCTTGATACAATACAAGATTCCAATGTTGATACAACACAAGATCACAGTACATGCATCTTTCAATGTCCTAACTTGATACAACACAAGTTTCCTTAACTTAATACAACATAAGTTCCTGACTTGATACAACATAAGTCCTTTAACTTGATACAACACAAGTTTCTAAACTTGATATAGCAGAAGTTCCCGACTTAATACAACAAAAGTCTCCTGGAGAATGACTGATGAGGTTGTAATTTTAACAGGTTCAGATGACCAACATTATTAATTCCACCACGGTGCAAATGTGAACTAGGATGGACAAACTCAAACCAACAACAATTTCTAAGGTTCTGTTGCTGCTGCAACTGCTTCCCCATTTTTTATTTTATTTTAGGGACCCTCCTTATATTTTTTTATTGAAAGCTTAATTAGACTAGTTTTCTAGCTTTAGAGAGTCCATCCTAAACACTTATTTTTATCCCAAAATTTGAGAAGAGAAGTTTTGACTAAGTTAAACTCACTGTTTTTCCCCGACATATCAGAGCAACTTGACCAATTTCTCCGACGTGTCGAAAGAAATTAGCTAGTATCTTCGATGTGTCATAAGAAATCAGCCAATACCTCCCACACGGTCGGCTTGGGAAAGAAATAAGTTTTCTAAAAGCACCATTTCGGCACAACTCGACGAAACTCGCCGACACATTCGAGAGTAACCCAAGAGTCATCTTTGAAACGATAAGAAAGATCAATGAATGTTTCCAATGCAGGAAGTTGTCGAGTGTTTCGGGGAAACTCATTGTTTTCTGCCGACATGGTCACATCCAAAGTAAAAAAGGGACCGATGGACTAAGCAATGATGAAACCAACTAGAAGATTTCGGCAAGTTTTCGCAGACACGGTAGAAGAAAACTCATTGTTTTCTGCCAACACGGTCACAAGAACTCACAAATCACCATCGATAGTATTAGAGGTTTTTTGAGAAAATTACCAACATGCATTGGTGTTACTTTTTCCTTCACGGTGAATGATTGAATTTTCACACCAACGACGTTGCAAAAACCGTCATTTTCAATGTGACAACCACCACATTAAAACCATCCAACAATCACATTAAAGACCTTTTATCGATTTTTATATATAAACTGGTGCAGTGTTATTTTTTTTCTATCCCACAAATGTCATTTTGAAGAGCGACTAATCAACAAGAGACATCTGGAGTTTTGCATTCAACCCAACACCATGTCCATTCTATAGTTGATAGGTAGGAACTTTGACCTTTGTACTCTTGTATTTTTTTTCTTTTTTTCTTTTTATGAAGTATAAATATTTTATATATGGGGTAGGAACTTGGCTAGAATGCATTGTAGTTGTTCTACATTTTTTGATAAAGTTTTACCTCCCATTCCGTTACCCCTTACCCAGTAGAACGATCATCTGCGGCCCCTAAGCTAGTTTTGTTTCAGTTTGTGCGGCTAGAATCCTCTAAGGGTGTTTTTTAGTAGCTCTTTGACCTCATGGCTGTCTGCACACCCTAAGTGGTAGGAGAGCGAACCTCTTCAGTACCATGCTCATAATAGTTTGGGCCATCCTCCATGGAGTTTTTTCTATGGAGTGTTCCTTTTCACACAACTATCACACCAGGAAACTGGCTATGCGTTCAATTTTCTTAGGGAAAATCTCTTCCCCGAGCTGGATAGACTCATTTCTTATGAACATTTTCTTATACCTTACTTCGCATCAATTCTAGGATAGGATGAAGATACCTGCCCAATACAAAGTACTTGGTCATCTTCGTTTATCTGATGTTGGTATTTACATGTTATGCTTAAAAGGAGGGCTTTTGCCAATACGGTTCTTGTGCATACTTATGCTTTTACTCCGCAGTGACTATCCTGGGAGAGATTGTCGAGCACGTCGTAAACGTGACATAATAAAAGGGATTTTGGGGATGTTACATAAAACCGCTCGGTTTTTGTTTTAATGAGAATAATAGGATTACAAGGTTTTTAGGGTTTTGAGAGTCCATCTTCCGTCACTATGAATTAATCCATTTCAACTATGTGATGTTTTCACTTGTCTCTTTTTGCATGCCCTCGCTTTGAATAAAATTTGTGATTAAGACCCTTTTTCCTCGACATTTTGAAGTTAGTAAATAAAAGGTTGGAAACCAAGCTTGTGAACCTTGTTAACCTGGATAAAATCAACAAACATTAATAAACTCTCAAACGAAGATGCATGACAGAAAAAACAATAAAATGCTTACCTTCAACATTGTTATGAACGACTACTACTGCTTAAAAAAAGAAAACGAAGGAGGATATAGGATACCAACAAGATGATAAATCACATAACACCATGTGCATAGGTGCTGATTAGTTATTCTTTTTTGAACTTCATCATTACATATCCTCTTGTCACATCACGAATGATCAAACAACTTCGAGTGGAACACCTCTCTCCATCTTACACAATTGTTTTTTTTTAGCGACTAGTAATGGATTGGTAATTTTGGTTTTCTCTCATTTCCAATACCAGATAATGATTACACTCTCCAATTTTGACGAACAGTGAGGCATACATATACCCAATTTTTTTTCCATGATAGGATACCTCAGTGTAATAATTTATGATTTCGTTACTTAGAATAGTTGCAGTATTACTAGGACACTTCTCACTATACTCATGTCATAGGTTCTATTGTCATCAAGATTACTTTCCAAAGGACAGACTTGAAAACAACGAATTCACACAATTCCTAAAAGGAGTGGTAAGAAGAAGGAAATGGTGAGCAAACCAGAATCAGATGTGGATATTATCTCCAAGACGAAAATTAAGTTTGAGGATACTAAGGCTATCACAGGAGTGGCCCCATAATTAAAATGGGGAGAGCTCTATCTTTTGATCAGAGATCAGAATGTCCCAGAAACTGGTCTCGAAGAAATGTTCCTATACAAAAACATAAGAAAATCAGGCATTACTAAGGCTGCTACATGCCCAGAGCTATTCCCGTTCTCATGGGTTATTGGGTGGATTTTTCCTCAGACGAATTCTTCTACAAGGATTATCTCTAATGTAAAAGGGGAAGCTTTTTCTTCATTCTCTCCAGCTTACATAACCTTGTCTTGCAAGCTACCCCTTGCATAGGTTATGATGACTGATGATTGGGTCAAAATGGTAAATATTAATCTTTTGGAATGTGCAATGAAAATGATGATGCCAGGAAAATAATCATGCCAAAAGAAAACTGGGGAATATGAGTCCCAAATCCTACAGACACCCTTCATGATCATAGCTTTGATGCTGCAGAGGATTTTTGGCTGTGCCGACAAGACCTTGTATGAATTGAATTAGATTCCCGTCATTTATAATGTAGCCTTTGAGGGCACTATTTTTAATTGGAAAAACATTATATCAGACAGTCTGTCATCCTGTGTAGCAGCAGCATAGGGAGGTATAACCCTGAATAGGTCAAAATTTTACATGTCATATTACCCGATCGAATGCATTTTGTGCAGGCACCCTTTCGCCAAGCTTGGGTGCATTTGGACACAAACTGAGACTCTTGTGTATGTTGCTTATAAGATTCTCTAGTCACATAAGTATGTGGGCTTCTACAAAATTATTTGTGAGGAGTTTCTAATGCCCCTTTATGAGCTCATTTTCCTCAAAGAACCAAAATTCCTGCCTGATAATGCCATGGAAGTTATCTGCGAGTATGGAGACTACATTTTATCGCAAGAAGGAACATACTTGAGAATGTATGGAGGCTCCAAAGCTCCATCCTTGCTGCCCGAGTACGCTACGGACTACCTAGTCCATCAAGAATTAGTAAGGCAAGTGTTCATTAATGGAGTAGGTAACTTCCTTCATGATATGAAAAAGGAAACCTTTCCACCACTACCTTTCTACATAGGAGGATACAAGTTCTCCAAGGTCAAAGGTGCGCTGATTTTGTAAAAGATTTGGAGATTTTTCATTTTGGTGAGAAAAGTTTCTAGAGGAATGATAACAGAGGTAAGGTTGCAAAACATTGTGCGACTGTCAGAATCCATTACGAATACTCATGTTACTTGAACAAGGATGAACAAGTATATAGAAGGGCCAATGATCTAACTGAGATGAGAAAGCATTTCAAGAAGAAAAGTGGCGCCAACGGGAGTAAAGAAATCAGCAGTGCAACAGAGAGGAAGCTGCATAAACAAAAGGAGGAGGCCTTAAAGTTACAACAGATCGAGGCAGATAAAAAATTGAGAGAAGAATCTAAAAAGAGACAAGTAGAAGAAGCTCAGAAGTAGAAATAATAAGAAGAAAGAGTGCAAAAGGAAGTTGAGGCAACTGCCAAAGAATGAAGAAGGAAGGAGGAAGAATATAAGATCAGAGAATATTTGGATCGAGAAGCATCCCAGAATAACCCAATAGATTCAGAACCTCCCGCTTCATCAAGTGAAATGATCACATGCTGTCACATTCCTTTCGTAGATCTTGGGTTTACGCCATTCACTCCATCTATGCAGCACACACTCACTCGCTTAGATACCATTATTTTTTATAAGTCAAGGAAGACCATCACCATAAGGTCAGGGAAAAGGTTAAAGATGGGACCATAGGTGGATGTTGTCACCATCACTGAAAGCACAATAATGGAGGGTACTCACAAAGACCCCAAATTCATGGCCTTTGTGAATATAACAACTGCACAAGCCAATGCCGATAACATTGACCGGTTGATGAAAATGTAGAGCATCACAAGGAAAAAATGCTCAAGTTGAAAGATAGTCTGGTTAAGACACAAGGAGAGGGAATAGAATTAAAAAGAAATCATGATGCCATCCTCTTAGAAAAGGAAATAATCCAAAGGGAGTACCAAACTTTGGAGACAAAAAAGGATGCATTGGATGTACAAGTAATAATTATGGAGGGGGAGAAGAAGGATTTTGAAGTTAGGATCTCAGAGCTAGAATCAAGGGAATCTGCCGTGAGCCAATAGGTGGGAGAATTAAAAACCCAGGTAGAAGAATTGGTGGAACATAAGGGATCTCTATAAAATCAGTTAAAGATAGATAATAAGAAAAAGCAGGACACCACTCCTTTACATGACCAGGCCTGCAAAATCTGAAGAAAGTTACACCAAGCTCACGTTAGTCTCTCAAGTGAAAATTTTAAAGTAAGATTGATAGTAATAAGATTAAAGGTAATTACAACAAAGTCAATAAATCTTAGAAAAAGACTAATGGAAGTCGCAGAAAAGGTTAAAAACTACCTGACCTAGGTAGAGGCTAACTCGAAGTTTCCAGAACACCCACCTTAGAAAACAACTGATGGAATAAAATAGAAATGGCACTTCTGGAATTTTGCAGGAAACCCTCTGTGAGATTAAACAATGAAATTGCCAAAACTTTGGAGAAGTGTGATTATTTCTATAAAAAGATATGTCAAGTCCATGAGAAATGCCAGCTTTCATTGGTTGCAAAGATCACCGATATTCCAAATAAGGACCAACATATCGCGCATCTACAAGATAGATTACAAGAAGATATACAGTACCTTCAGATTATAGAGTTGTCAATGAAGAAGATATTAACACTTGGGTTGGGCAGGATTTTGTCAGTAATTACATTTTAGAAGACGTGTGTAGATCCGCCCCAGAAAAGGTGACACGCATGGAAACATAGTTGGCCATGCACGAAGTGAACATGCAAATGCTGGAGCAAATAAAATACAAAACCATTACAGAAGAGGCCAACGCATGGGGAGAATACATTTCAATCTTGGCAGGGCCCACCTGAAAATTTTGTCTTTTGTATATTTTGTCATTTTCCTAATGTAAAGCACTAAAAGACGAATTTTTGGAATTCCTAGGGTTAGGGAAGTCGATGAGTCACTAGATGAAATTTTTTAATTATAATATAAATAGGGATAGAAAGTAGAGTAAAAATACTTTTTCACTAGCACAAGGAGGCTGGATTATTTTGTAAGGAGAACTCATTTTTCTGCTAATGAAGAAGGACCTACTTGCTGGGAAAGGACTGCACAGAAATTTGCTTGGGTTGTGTGGAATCTAAAATGTGGAATTACTTCTTTTTTGTTTCCATCCAACTATGAGATTGTTCTGACTTCTTTGAATTATTTCTTTGATTGTGAATGGTTTTTCCTTCTATATAAAGATCTGTGCATGAATCAGGTAATGAATGTTTTATTATGTCAAAGATTTCTTTTATAATCTGTCTGCTGTAAATATGCAGATGAAATTGGAACAATTATCTATGAAATTATTATGAATAATTACAGTACATTGCTCTAACTTTTAAATATGCTCCCTACGGGGATATAATAGATTAGACTAGAAATAGATTAGAATAGAATAGACTTGTTTAGATTTAGATTTAAAGAAGTAATTGAGAAAGCAGGAATGATAAGATAGGAGGTAAGAACCTACGCATTACTTGTGAGGTTCTTGTTCATCAATTACATGCATTTATCTTAGGCATTTTCATTTCATCCTTCATTTAAAGAAAGCACAAAACACTGGATCGAGTCCTGACCGATAAAACTTTAAAACACTTTAAATCTACGGTAGCCGGACCATTAACCGGATGGATTTCCCACAACAAATGGTCAACAATATAAATGGGATCAATTATTGGGGAGAATCCCTATTGTCGATACCTAGGAATTTTTTCTGGCATCAACAGATTTAGCGCTAGAAGGAGGGAAACCAATGCATGGCTTATAAAGGAAATCCGTTCATGGGAAATTATTCTATTGGAAATACATCTAAAACTACATTCCCTGAAGATTTTATTCTTGAATATGAAGAACAAGAAAGGTTAAGTTATGAAGAAGAGAATTTAGAACCTTTATATGTTGTCCCATTCAAAGAAGTTGATCACTTTAGGAGGAATACAATATCTTACGTTAAGAAACTTGGAGGATTGAAAGCAATCCCTGCGTTACCAAGAAAGAAATCTCCTATACTCAAGATTCGATCCTTGTAGAAAATTTGGAAGAATTGGTGGATTTATTTATCCAAGAAATCACTCAACCTCTTGATCAGTTGGGACCAGAGTCTCCTACAGCTCAAGTTTCCCCACATTCTCCACCACAATATCCACCTCGAGTTATGGCTGCAACTGTTAATTAACCTGCATGGAGGGCTAGAATGCCACTCAACCTAGTTGCACCTTTACATTATTTACCTAAGCACCTAGAACGAGTGTTACTGAAGTTCGATCCCGGAAAATGTATTTCCGCAGAAGACCATTTAAAAAGTTTTTATTTCTCTATGAATCTTTTAAATGTTGAATATGAAGATGTTGTATGCAGACTATTTCCATATACTTTTGAGCCTAAAGCGTCTTCATGGTTCTTTAGTCTACAAGCCAATTCAATAGCAAACTGGGATGGTTTTGAAAGGGTATTTAAAGTAAATTCAATAATAAAAAAACTGTAGCTACCCTTATGAAAGAGTTACTAACTATGACGATGGAAAGGAAAGAAAAGGTTCAAGATTTCAATCAAAGGTTCATTACTTTTTTAAACAGTTTTAGTGCTGCAACAAAACCAACTGAAGAATTTTTGGTAGACTATTATACTACAACACTATACCCACCTATAACAATGTTTGTGAAAAGGGAAGTTAAGCACAAAATGGTAGAAAATTATGAAGAAACCAACAGGGTGGAAGCTGATCTTGACAGTATCGGGAAACATACTTCAGCACCAGAAGTGAAAACAACAACCAGTAAAAAAAAATTTGATGTTAGCTAGGCGTAAAGAAGAACACTTGAATGAGTTAGAAAATGTGGTCAAAATGGTATAGAAGTTATCAAACAAGATAGTATACTTAGAAAAGGAGAAAGGAGCTAGTTCATCTAGAAATCCATTCAAGCCTTATTAGAAGAAAAGGGAAGAAAGTGGACAACCTCAACCACCTCTAATTAATTATGTTGTTTTAAGTTTTAATGAAGTAGGCATGGACCATTTATGTACTTTTCATCAGGAACATCATTCTGAAAAAAATTTGTCCACAGTGAATTCGATGACTTTGGTTATGAGCCAATTATTAGATGTTCAATTGACAGAGCCAGAGGTAGAAGAAGACAAAACAAATGAGTTGGAAGAAACAAATGAAGAAACCATGATGGTATTATGGGATTTGGAACCCACATTGGGGTTGAGTGAGGAAGAGTAGACTGAAGAAATACAAGCATCATCAGTTAATGTTACAACAAGGATAAAGGACCCGTGATGGATCAAAGTTTAGTGTTGCCTAAAACAAAGAAGATAAAATAAACCATGAAGAAAATTATCAACACTACTTAAACACAAAAATCTTAATCCGGAAAACATAAAAGAGACAAATCCAGTAGTTAATAAACCTGTGAAAACCTTAGAAAACAAAACAGAAAGTACTAAAAAAGGTTCGGTAGAATATGACATGGGGTATGATATTGTGGAATACATTAAGAAAAATAAAGAGAATATTTCTTTATTTGAGTTATGTAATTTGTCTTAGCAAAGAAAGAAACTATTGGAAGCCTTTGATCCACAACCCATAAGTACTTTAGAAGCCATTGAATCATATTCTGAGATTAATGAAGCAAGCATTGGTGGCAAATCTAAATCTTAGACTTTGCCTTTCCTGTTGTCATTTGCAATTTTTAACCACAATGTACAAAATTGTTTGGTAGATTCTGGAGCCTCATCCAATGTTATTCCACTTTCTATTTGTAAGAAGATAAATGGCCAAGAAACACCTCCCCCCTCTTGGATCATTCAACATGATAGATATGATGTTAAGGTTATAGGGGAGATGAAAGATGTGTTAATTCGATTGTTTGCAGATCCTAGAGTATGCCAGTTCATAGATATTATGGTGGTAGATATACCCGAGGCTTATGGATTAATATTGAGCAGGTACTGGTCAACAAAACTTAACGGTTACTTTGAAACCAATTGGTCTCACATGTGGTTGTTGAACCAAAATAGTCAAAATTAGATTAAGATACTGAGAGAACCACATATGAACAAAACGTAACTCAGTTGGAAGAAAAGAACGAGCTGATAAATTTCTCATCTTCAGTTTTGGAAAAATACCTTTTAGAGCTTGAACTAGGGAATTACCAAGCCGAGGAACTCAGTTGTGAATCAGATACGCAATCCGATCTCCTTCGATTTTCATGGCTTGATGACATTGATTGTAACATAGTAAATTTAGTCACTAATGTAGGAGATGATGCTAATCAGATAGATTTTGGATTTTTTATTTTGACGGTTCTAAAACACAAGAGGGATCGAGAGCGGGTTGTGTCTTGATTGATCCTGAAAAGAATAAACATTTTCTCTCTTGTAGGCTAGAGTTTGAATGCGCAAATAATACCATTGAATATGAAGCTCTAGTCCAAGGTCTGAAAAATCCATTGAACTAAATGTAAAAAATTTAAAAGTTTTCGGTGATTCTTAGATATTTGTTAGGCAAATAAGAGACACCATTCATTGTTTATCTCCACACCTTAGAGGATATCAAGCTGAAGTATGGAATTTGATAGCACATTTTAATGCTTTTAATATAAATTCAATTCCCAGATTACAAAATGTTGCAGCTGATTTATTAGCTACTTCTTCTTCCATGTTAGTGCCAACTAATCATAAGTGTTCCATTGAACTTATTTTCAGGCCATCAGTAGCTGACAATATAAAAAATCCTAGGGTGTTTTATGACGATGAAAATATTATCAATTTTCTAACTAATGATGAAGGTTTCAAAGAATCTATAATTGATGATGAATAACATTAGGCATATTTACAAAATGGAGAGGTAACCAAAGGAAATTTCATGCCCAAAGAAGTAAGGATGCTTGAGAGAATGTTTGATCTACAAAAAAAATTCAGAAACCAACCAACGTCAAAACCAATAGTTCATCCATGCAATATGAGCTGATAAATTTGGGAACGGAAGATGAGCCCAAGTATCATAAATTTCGGAAATTGTTGCTCTCCTGGAGAAAGGTGTTGGTTCATTAAATTGTTTTAGCAATATAAATATATCTTCGCTTGGACATATGAATATCCAAAAAACATATGATACACACATCATTCAACATATAATTCCTATTAAGACAAGTGTAAAACCATTTCAGCAACAACTCAGAAAAATGCATCCAAAGTTAGATCCTTTAATCCAAAACGAGGTGAAAAAACTACTAGATGCAAAGATTATCTTCAGGGTTTGACATTCCGAATGGGTGGCAAATTTAGTTTCGGCAAGAAAGAAATCAGGGGAGATAAGGTTGTGTGTTGATTTTCAAAATTTGAATAGAGTGTTAGACAAAGATAATTATCCAGTTCCACTGATGGAACAAATTCTTCAAATGGTACTAGGCTCAGAATTGCTCTCCTTGTTAGACGGGTTTTCAGGTTATAATCAAGTATTAGTGGTCAAACAAGATAGACTGAAGACTACATTTTGCGCAAAGTGGGGAACGTTCGCTTATAGGAGAATGTTGTTTGGCCTCATAAATGTCGGAGGTACATTTCAGAGGGCCATGGACATTCATTCTGAGGGTTAATCATCCACTGTGTATTAGTATACTTAGATGATGTGATAGTTTTCTCCAAGAAAAGAGAAGACCACGCTTTTCATTTGAAACGGTTTTTTTACCGTTGTAGAAAATATGGCATATCTTTAAATCCAAAGAAGAGCATTTCTGTGGCCCTGGAAAGAAAACTGTTGGGTCACATCATCTCTAAGAAGGGAATTTCAATAGACCCATAGAGAGTTGAAGTTATATCTTAGATTCACTTGCCCCATAATAAAAAGGCTATGCAGTCATTCATGGACACAATAAATTTTGTTCGAAGGTTCGTACCAGATTTTGCACAAATTGTAAAACCTTTGCAGCAAATGGTGAAGCAAAGTGTACAACTCAAGTGGACTGATATCGAGAAGTTTTATTTTAGAGACATCAAAACAACGATAACTCATGCACCTTCTTTAAGGAGTCTAGAATTTGAAAAGGATTTTATTCTATACAGCTTTGCTTCGGATAACTCTCTCGCAACGATGATCACTCAAAAATGAGATATGGGAGATGAATACGCAATATAATTTATGAGCATTGGATTACAAGGGGATGAATCGAATTACCCTATTGTAGAAAAACAAGCGTACATAGTTTTCAAGGAATTAAAACAATTCAGGCCATATATTTTGAATAATAGAACAAAATTTATTGTTCCTCATCCGACTGTCAGGTCCCTCTTTGTACAGAAAGAATTGGGTGAGAAAATAAGAAACTGGTGATAGCACTACATGAATATGATTTGGAATTCAAGCCAACTACTATCATTAAAGGTCAAGGGCTATGCAAGTTTCTTGTGGAAATTCATGCCAATGAGGATTATGATTGGGAGAACGAAGCTGAATTAAACTTTATTGATGTATGTCCCATTTTCACTACTCCCGAATCATGGTACAGATATTTAGTGCATTATATTCAGCAAAGGACATCTACCGAAGCATTGGAACTCCAAGCAGAGAAGGGCACTTCGATTGAAGTTAGCTGCTTATCAGATAATTAATGGAGTACTTTTCAGGAAGAACTATGATGGAGTTTTTCTTAGATGTCTTGAGAAAGAAGATGCATCCAAAGTAGTTAAAGAATTAGAGGATGCTCCTACGGGAGGAAATTTCTCTGGAGATACCACCACTCATAAGAATCTTAGAGTTGGCTACTATTGGCCAAATTTATTCAAAGATGATAATGCTTACGCAAGAAAATGTGATGTGTGCCAAAGGAGTGGTGGCAGATTGTCAAAAGCAGTTGAGCCATTACAACCCATTATTATTTCAGAAACATTTGAACAATGGGGAATATATATCATTGGGGAAATCAACTCAGGATATTCACTACAACATAGGTATATCCTTACAACTATAGATTATTTGACACGATGGGTTGAAGCGGTTCTGTTGCACAAAGTGAATGAGGATGCAATCATCAAATTTCTGCAAGAGAACATTATGACTAGGTTTGAGGTTCCAATTTCCCTTGTTTTTTATAATGCATCTTATTTCTCATCTATCAAGATAATTGATTTTTCTTGTGAAAAATGAATAAAATTACATTATTCAGCATATTATTATCCTCAAGGAAATGGGTTAGCAGAATCAACAATAAATAATCTCATTAGAATTTTGAAGAAAACTGTTATTGAGAATCAAAGAAATTGGCACATAGCCCTTCCAAACGAACTATGGGAAGATAGGGTCACCCCAAATAATTCCTTAGGAGTTTCTCCCTATACTCTGGTATATGGGAAAGAGGCTATTTTACCCCCAAACATTCTGCTTTTATCCTTTCAATTAGCTCAAGCCTCACGAGGGTCCGACAATGAAATCTTACAAGCACGCATTAACACTCTGTTGAAACTTGAAGAATCCAAACAAAAGTCCAAAGATAGATTTAACCAACATCAGGACATTATCAAGAGACGGTTTGATAAATGGAAATCAGGGAAGAGGAACTTTGAAATATGAGACTTAGTATTAAAGTGGGATCACCCACATGCCGAGAAGGACAAACACATGAAATTTCAACATCTATGGGTTTGCCCCTATCAGATTGCTGAGAAACATGGTCCCTCAACTTATAAGTTGCAAGATTTACAAGGGCAAGAAGAAAGCCTTCCTGTAAATGGCCTTGTTCTCAAATAGTACTTCACCTAGGATTTTGGAACACTTTTTTACATAAATACAACCTTCCTTTTTTTTGATTTCATTTAGTTTATTTTTCTTCTCTGATTTATTTTGATTCATATTTTTCTTGTGTTTTTCTTATAATAAACCAACTCAATATTTGACGCTTGGAAACATGGAATCTGAATAATCTCGAAAGTCAGGAGATGCTTATGAGAAAACATGTGTGGTAAAATTTGATCAAATATGAGGTTCTTTAATTATTGAAAGACTATAGAAAGGGAATCTAATTTCGAGTCCACATTGAAGTCATTTTAAACCCTATAAAATAACTAAGGATCATGTGGTCTAGAGTACCATCTTGGGGCTCCATCCATTCTCACACTAATATCTGTCTTAGGAAGCCTACCATGATAGAACCATGGAAAGGAAGCAGTTCTGACGAATGTATGGCATTCAAAATAATCCCATTCTACAAATTAAAATCCAAAAGGCTTATAGTAAAGGGTCATAATTCCAAGACAAACAATCTACATCAAAGAAAAAATGTTGAAAGAATAAACCATTAGATCAAAAGGATTGCTCAGAGAGGTTCTTCTTTGTCCGTGAGCTTGAAACAAGTTTATCACTCACACAAAAGGACATTATGGATGGAAGAACCCAAACCAAATTCTCAAAGTGAAAGAAGCAATCAAGGAAGGCTCAAATGACAAATGTCATTCAAAAGAAAGCATAAAAAAGAATGCTAATAGCATAGGAATGAGGAACAAACGAATACACCTGTCTAACCTTTGTTACAATCTTGTGGAGTCATATCTAGTGGAAACCAAAAGAAAGAGGCAAAATGAATTTCATATTTTGGCCCCAAGAGAGTTATCATGACTCCTAGTCCTGGTTACCCTACTCCCAAAGGATGATAATCAATGTGATGCACACAAAAATTACATCCCTGGATAATTCTAGTCTTTTAAATAATCTTGGAGAATGCATTGAAGAAATGGTTGTGTATGTAAAATCTAGTACCATGAAGCAATCTTGTTTTCCAAAGGTAGTTTTTTCAGAGATCTGTGTTCGCCAGCTAGTCGTCAATTGTTGCTGCTGCAACTGTTTCTCAATATTTTTTTTTACTTTTAGGGCCCCTCATATTTTTGATTGAAAGATTACTTAGACTAGGTTTCCAACTCTAGAGACTCCATCCTAAACACTTAGTTTTTTCCCAAAAGTTGAGAAGATGAGTTTTGACTGAGTTAAACTCACGATTTTTCCCTGACATATCGGAGAAACTTGACTAGTTTCTCTGACGTGTCGAAATAACTCATCTAGTATCTCTGACGTGTCAGAAGAACTCATCCAGTACCTCCGACATAGTCAGCTTGGGAAAAAAAGAAGTTTTCACAAAGCACCATTTCGACACAGCTCGATGAAGCTCACCGACATGGTCTAGAGTAGCCCACAAGTCATCTCTGAAATGATCGAAGAGATCAGTGAATGTTTCCAATGCAGGAAGTTGTCGAGTGTTTCAGGGAAACTCATTGTTTTTCTCCAACATGGTCTCCTCCAAAGTAAAAAAGGGATCGATGGACTAAGCAGCAATGAAACTAACCGAAATATTTTGACGAGTTTTCTCTAACGTGGTCGAATAAAACTCATTGTTTTCTACCGACATGGTCACAAGAACTCACAAATCACCGTCGATAGTATCAGAGGTTTTTTGAGAAAATCACTGACATGCATCGACTTTAATTTTTCCTTCACGACCACTGATTGAATTTTCGTACCAACGACGTTGCGACAACCATCGTTTTCAATGCGACAACCACCGCATTAAAACGATCCACCAACCACATTAATGAATTTTTATATATAGACGGGTGCAATGTTATTTGTTTTCTATCCCACGAATGTTGTTTTGAAGAGCGATTAATCAACAAGAGACATCTGGAGTTTTGTATTCATCCCAACACTGTGTCCATTCTACAGTTGACAGGTAGGTAATTGACCTTTGTACCCTTGTAGGTTTTTTTGCTAAAGTATAAATATTTTATATATGGGGTAGGAACTTGGATAGAATGCATCGTAGTCATTCTTCATTTTTTGATAAAGTGTTTACCTCTCATTCCGTAACCCCTTACCTGGTAGAATGTTAATCCGCGGCCCCTAGGGTAGTTTTGTTTCAGTTTGCATGACTAGAATCCTCTAAGGATGTTTTTGAGTAGCTCTTTGGCCTCACAGCCATCTTCATGCCCTAGATGGTAGGACATAGACAATATTTAGCACCATGCTCATAAGCGTTTGGCCCATCCTTCATGGAGTTTTTTCTACGGAGTGTTCCTTTTCTGCACGACTATCACACTGGGAAACTGGTTAAGCATTCAATTTTCTTAGGGAAAAGCTCTTCCCCGAGCTAGAAAAACTCATTTCTTATGAGCGTTTCTTATACCTTACTTCACATCAATTCTAGGATAGGACGAATATACCCTCCCAATCCAAAGTACTTGCTCGTCTTCGTTTATTTGAGGTTGGGATTTACATGTTATGCTTAAAAGGAGAAGCTTTTTCAAATACAGTTCTTGTGCATACTTATGATTTTACTCTGCAGTGAATATCCTAGGAGAGATTATCGAGTACCCCGTAAACAAGAAAGAATAAAAGGGCTTTTGGGGATGTTACTAAAATCGCTCAGTTTTTGTTTTAATGAGAATAAGAGGATCACAAGGTTTTCAGGGTTTTGAGAGTCCACCTTCTGTCACTACGATTTAAGCCATTTCAGGTATGTGATGTTTTCACTTGTCTATTTTCACACGCCTTTTATTTTGAATAACATTTGTGAGTAAGACCCTTTTTCCTTGACATTTTGAAGTTAGTAAATAAAAGGTTGGAAACTAGGCTTGTGAACCCCGTTAACCTGGATAAAATCAACAAACATTAACAAAATCGCAAATGAATATGCATGATAGAACAAACAATAAAATGCTTACCTTCAACATTGTTATGACCGATTACTGCTGCTCTAAAAAGAAAACAAAGGAGGAGATAGGATAACAACAAGGTGATAACTCACATAACAACATGTGCATAGGTACTGATTGGTTTTTATTGTTTGAACTTCATCATTACATATCCTTTTGTCACATCATGAATGATCAAACAAATTCGAGTGGAACACCTCTCTCCATCTTACACAATTGTTTTTTTTAGTGACTAGTAATGGATTGGTAATTTTGGTTTTCACTCATTTCCAACACCAGATAATGATTGCACTCTCTAATTTTGAGGAATAGTGAGGCATACATATAGCATCTTTTATTTTAATGATAGGATACTTCAGTGTAATAATGTATGATTTCGTTACTCAAAACAACTTCAGTATTACTAAGACACTTCTCACTATACTCATGTCACAGGTTCTATTGTCACCAAGATTACTTTGCAAAGGACAAACTTGAAAACAATGAATTCACACAATACCTAAAAGGGGTGGTAAGAAGAAGGCAAGGGTGAGAAAACCAGACTCAGATGTGGAGATCATCTCTAGGACAAAAAATAAGTTTGAGGATACTAAGCCTATCATAGGAGTGGGCCCGAAATTCAAATGGGGAGAGCTCTATCTGATGATCAGAGATCAGAACGTCCTAGATGCTGGTCTTGAAGAAATGTTCCTATGCCAAAACATAAGAAAATCAGGCATTACTAAGGCCGCTACACGCCCGGAGCTGTTCCCATGCTCAGAGGTTATCGGGTGGATTCTGCCTCAGACCAATTCTTCTACAAGTATTATCTCTAATGTAAAAGGGGAAGATTTTGCTTCATTCACTCCAGCTTACATAACCTTGTCCTGCAAGCTACCCCGTGCACAGGTTATGATGACTGATGATTGGGTCAAAATGGTAAATATTGATATTTTGGAATGTGCAAAGAAAACGATGATTCTAGGAAAACAATTGCGCCAAAATGCAACTGGGGAATATGAGTCCCAAAGCCTACGGATGCCTTTCAGGATCATAGATTTGATGTTGAACAAGATTTTTGGACGCATCGATGGGACCTTGTATAAATTGAATTGGATTCCCCTCATTTATTATGTAGCCTTTGAGGGAACTATTTTTAAATAGGAAAACATTATATGAGACAGTCTGTCATCCTGTGTAGCAGCAACACAGGGAGGTATAACCCAGAAGAGGTCATAAATTTACATGTCATCTTACCTGATCGACTGCATTTTGTGCAGGCACCATTTCTCTAAGCTTGGGTGCATTTAGACACAAACTGAGACTCATGTGTATGTTGCTTATTAAATTCTATGGGAACATAAGTATGCAAGATTATACAAACTTATTTGTGAGGATTTTTTGATGCCCCTTTATGAGGCTGATTTTCCTCAAAGAACCAAACTTCCTAACTGATAATGCCATGGAATTTATCTGCGAGTATTGATACTACTTTTTCTCGCAGGAAGGAACATACCTGAGAATGTATGGAGGCTCCAAAGCTCCATCCCTGCTGCCCAAGTACGCCATGGACTACGTAGTCTATAAAGAAGTAGTAAGGCAAGTGTTCATAAATGGAGTAGGTAACTTCCTTCATGATATGAAAAAGGAAACCTTTCCACCACTACCATTCTGCATAGGAGGATACAAGTTCTCCAAGGTCAAATGTGCTGCTGATTTTGTAAAAGAGTTGTATATTTTTCATTTTGGTGAGAAACGTTCCCAGAGGTAAGGTCACTGAACATTGCGTGACGGTCATAATCCATTACGAATACTCAGATCATTTTAACAAGGATGGAGAAGTATATAGAAGGGCCAATAATCTGACTGAGTTGAGAAAGCGTTTCAAGAAGAAAAGTGGCACCAACGAGAGTAAAGAAAGTAGCAGTGCAACAGAGAAAAAGCTGCAGAAACAAAAGGAGGAGGCCTTAAAGTTACAACAAGATGAGGCAGAGAAAAAAATGAGAGAAGAATCTGAAAAGAGACAAGCCAAAGAAGCTCAGAAGCAGAAAGAAGAAGAAGAAAGATTATAGAAAGACGAAGAAGAAAGAGCGCAAAAGGATGCTGAGGGAAGATTGGGATCGAGAAGCATCTCAGAATAACCTAGTGGATTAAGAACCTCCCGCTTCATCAAGTGGAACGATCACAGGTGGTCACATTCCTTTTGTAGAGCTTGGGCTTACATCATTTATTCCATCTAAGAAGCACACGGTAGATCGCTTAGATACCATTATTTTTGATAAGTCAAGGAAGACCATCACTAGAAGGTTAGGAAAAAGGTTAAAGATGGGATCATAGGAGGATGTTGTCTCCGTCACTAAAATCACCATAATGGAGGTTACTCACAAAGACCCCAAATACATGGCCTCTATGAATATAGTAGTTGCGCAAGCCAACGCTGATAACATTGAACGATTGATGGAAAATGTAGAGCATCACAAGGAAAAAATACTCAAGCTGAAAGATGGTCTAGTTAAGACACGAGGAGAGGGAATATAATTAAAAAGAAAGCATGATTCCATCCTTTCAGAAAAGGAAAGAATCCAAAGGGAGTACCAAAATTTGGAGACATAAAAGGATGCATTGGATGTACAAGTAATGATTATGGAGGGGGAGAAGAAGGATTATGAAGCTAGGATCTTAGAGCTGGAATCAAGGGAATCTACGACAATCCAACAGGTTGGAGAATTAAAAACCCAAGTAGAAGAATTGGTGGAATAGAAGGGATCTCTAGAAAATCAACTAAATATAGCTAATGAGAAAAAGCAGGACAACACTCCTTTTTGTGACCATGCCTGCAAAATCCGAAGAAAGATACACCAAGCTCAAGTTAGTCTCTCAGGTGAAATTTATAAAGTAAGACCGATAGTAACAAGATTAAAGGTAATTGCAACAGAGTCAATAAATTTTAGAAAAATACTAATGGAAGTCGCAAAAAAGGTTAAAATCTAGTTGACTTGGGTAGAGCCTAACTCGAAGTTTCCAGAACACCTGCCTCAAAAAACAGGAAATGGCACTTCTAGAATTTTGCAGGAAAGCCTCCGTGAGGTTAAACAATGAAATTGCCAAAACTTTGGAGAAGTGTGATCATTTCTATAAAAAGATACATCAATTCCATGAGAAATGCCAGCTTTCATGGCTGCAAATATCACCGATATCCCAAACAAGGACTAGCATATGGCGCTTCTGCAAGATAGATTACAAGAAGATATACAATACCTTCAGAAAATAGAAGTTTTCAACAAAGAAGATATTAACACTTGGGTTGGGAAGGCTTCTATCAAAAATTACATTTTAGAATATGTGTGTAGATCTGCCCCATAAAAGGTGACACGCGTGGAAACACAATTGGCCATGCACGAAGTGATCGTGCAAATGCTAGAGCCATAAACTACAAAACCATTACAGAAGAGGCCAATGCACAGGGAGAATATATTTCAAGCTTGGCAGGGCCCACCTTAATTTTTTTCTTTTGTATACTTTTTCATTTTCCTAATGTAAAGCAATAAAAGTCGATTTTTTTGAATTCCTAGGGTTAGGGAAGTCAATGAGTCACTAGATGAAAAATTGTAATTATAATATAAATAGGGATAGATATTAGAGTAAAAATACCTTTTTCGCTAGCACAAGGAGGCTAGATTATTTTGTAAGGAGAACTCATTTTTTTTGCTAATAAAGAAGGACCTACTTACTGGGAAAGGACTGCATAGGAGTTTTCTTGGGATGTGTGGAATCTCAAATGTGGAATTACTTCTTTTTTGTCTCCATCCAACTGTGAAATCGTTTTGACTTCTTTGAATTATTTCTTTGATTATGAATGATTTTTCCTTCTATATAAAGATCTGTGCATGAATCGGGTAATGAATGTTTTATTATGTCAAAGCTTTATTTGATAATATTTTCTGCTGTAAATATGCATATGAAATTGGAACAACAATCTGTGAAATTATTATGAATAATTACAGTACATTGCTATAACTTTTAAATCTGCTTCCTATGGGGATAGAATAAATAAGACTAGAAGTAGATTAGAATAGAATAGCCTTGTTTAGATTCAGATTTAAAGAAGTAATTGAGAAAGCAGGAACGATAAGACGAGAGGTAAGAACCGATGCATCACTTGTGAGGTTCTTGTTCATCAATTACATGCATTTAGCTTAGGCATTTGCATTTCATCTTTCATTTAAAGGAAACGCAAAATGGTGGATCGAGCCATAACCGATAAAACTTTAAAACACTTTAAATCTATGGTAGCGAGGCCATTAATCAGACAGATTCCCCATAACAAACGGTGGACGATATAATTGGCCGGATCGATTATCGGATAGAATCCCTAGTGTCTGTACCTGGGGAATTTTCCAAGCATCAATAGGTTCTAGGGATGTCCCCATTTCCCCTCACACCGTGGAATCCATGGTCTCCCATACTCTTTTAGTTTCCTTTGTTGATCCAACGGTTTATTTAATCAATAGTAACAACATTCAAAGATATCAATAATGCTAGTAATAACATTAATATTAATAATACTGCCAAAGTCCAAAGTCACATTATCAGACAATGATCATAAGTCCTTAATCACACTAACATGCAAAGGAACATAAGTCCACAATCACAAAAAATATCGTAAGTCCATAATGCAAAAGAACATAAGTCACATGAAAGATTATAAGTCCGGGGCTTAACAATTGGGGTATTATAGTAAGGTACCATACTTGGGCATCCTCAGGGTGAATATATACCATAAGAGTTAGCATAGTCATGAATGGAGTCTTATTCACATCTGTCAAGGGAAAGAAAAATGGGATGGCATGAAGTTTTAGGTGATAGTGGCATACCTAACACAGGTTATGAGGTTAAAGGTGCCTCATATATTGATACTAATATTATCTTGATAGGTAAATAATCTATGGGTGGTGGTAGGGGTGGGTCACTAGGGATTCTCATAGCAATAAGAAACATTTGTATATGTTATACTTTTCTCGGTGTAGGATTTGGTTGGATGTCTGGTGTTAAGGGTGGATAAGATGGTGTCTTATTTCATGGTTAGATGGGGCACGTAGTGTGTAAGTTGACTGATCTTCCTATGAATCATAACAATATTCCTATAAAAATGTAACTGGGTCTTCCAAATGTCCTAATGGTAGGTGATGAATTCCCTCAAAGTTGACTAGTGAAAATATGATAGAGTCAATTATAGTGAAGGGAATTGAGGGCATATCTTAGTAGCCAATAAATATATTCCTAAGGTACAATCACAACCCTCAAAGTCATCTTGGTGATAATCTTAGGTTTTGGTCAATAAGACACTTTCCTCAAGTGTAGATAATAAATTTATCCTTGAATGCTCACACATTGTAGGTAAACAATAGTTAGGTGGCTCAAGAAACCTTAGAGAAACGCCAAACCTCAGCTTTAGTAGCTTGTGACTTTGTGTCATTCTTATCTTGGTTTTTGCACACTTGGTATACAATAATTTCAAGACCCCTAGGAAAACAACCATGTTTCAAATGAGAAATGATTGAGGGACATTATTTGGATGGCTATCCCAGCAATCCTAACTTAGCCTATAATTTGTTTTGGGATCTCAATAAAGAGGAATTAAGTCAATTAGTTACATTGTTTGGATTAAGATTTGACCTTGATTTATAAAATTGGTCAATGGTTTCAAGTAAATGTTTAAAGGAATCCACGTAAGAATAATAAAAAAGATGTACATTTTAATGGTTAGATAGATACATGAAGAATTATCAATATTTCCCTTAACTAGATGCTTTAAAAACTCTCCAGTTATATGCACCAAAGGTTGAGCAATGGGTTGACCTACACATCCTTCATATTCTCTTAATTCTATTAGCCTTTTTTCTCATTCTCTCTAAGCTCCTCTTATACTTCATATTTGTCATCCCATTAGAAATCATATTTCCTACTACACTTGTTCATAATTCCCATCATGATTGTTGATTAATTTATATCAATATTAAAATAAAACAATTTTATTCATAAGTGTCTTTTTCACATTGACAAAATAACAATGTTGAAATTGGTTCACGTGCATATGCCTTTTTGGGTTTATGATTTATACAACAAACTAACAAACAAATAGTTCAATCAATCTACATAGCTCAATTAAGCCATTTTTTAAATCCATAGAACCCTTACCCAAGATTTTACTAACCCTCATGCAAGGTATTTGAAAATATTTATTCAGCAATTGATTGAGCAATAAAGGGTTTAAAATAAAGAAATATAGCCCCCTTGTTATATGATTTTCTATCGATGCAATTTTCAAAAGGTGAAACCCTTTCATCTCATTCATATTAAGTGGTGGAGTTGGACGATCCTTCCACCAGATCATTTATTTGGTCTCACTCTTGCAGCATTTGGGGGTGACACATCCTTTGGCATGCAAGTATGACGTTTTGTGCTATCAAGCACTTGGCTCATACACTGCCTCATGATTACGATGCAGTAAAGGCGCCTAGGGGGAAGAAAGCGGGGACTGATGACCTTGTTTTGCCCTTGTGTGATATTGCTTTGTTGCTTGGGGAGGATGAAGGAGAGCGCTATGTTGCAGGTATGAGTAGGGTTTATTCCTCTATGAAACCTGATTTATCTTTACCTATGTGTGATGGGTTTACTACTGATTTGGGTTCTGCACTTTCAGTGTCATCTAGTGATGAGTTTTTGATAAACACGATGGGTAGGGGTTCATCATTTGAGGATTTTTTGGCACCTGTTGAGGATATGTCGCTCAAATTTGACTAGGCTAAACACGTTCAGAGGTTTAAGGAATGCTCTTTTGAGAAGCTTCTGGTTAAGGATTGTGATTCCCCAGAGGTAGTTAAACATCTGAAGAGGCCTAGAAATATTATAAGGAAAGGGAAAACTGTGATGATGGTTGTCAGTGAGGATGTTTGTTTGAATGACATAGTTTCGACAAACGCCACTACTCTAGTGGGAAGATTTGGCAGTCGAAAATTCAATTCTGATGGTGTCAAGAATTGGGCTACTGTTTCTTGGAGTGACCGTATCAGTCTGTGCCTGGATGTCTACATTTTTCCTCGCGGATGGATTGCTTTCAAATTCCATTCCGCAGATGATGCGGCAACTATTCTTGCCGGTGTTTGGAGATGGCAGAATATGGGTCTGTTGCTGAAAAGATGGTCACCTTTATTTGACCCAAGAATGGAAAGGTATGATCTGCTACCAATTTGGGTTAAGCTTCCGAACTTGCCATTTGAATTTTGGTCTGTCGAATTCTTTAAGATGATTGGGAATACGTTAGGTACTTATTTGGAGGATGATCTTTCATTTCTTGATACAAGTGTCTGTTGTTTGGGAAAAGTTTTGGTTTTACTAGACCTTAGGAATGGTTTAGCAGCGGATATTTTTATTAAGAAGGGGGACTCTGAGTTTTATCAGCCTTTAGATTACTTGGGCATCCCTTTCCACTGTAAAATATGCCATGCTCATGGCCATTTGATCCCTGAATGTACTTTACCTTTTAGTAAATCTGGTAAATCTGCTTTTGTTCCTAAATCTAAATCCTTCTGACGGGTTAAGAACCTTGAAGTTGTTTCTAGGGAAAAAGATATTTTTGTCCCTGATGAGGTTTTGGTGGAAGGTTTGATGGGTTGTGATACTGTTTCGACTGATATTCAGAATCCTATCTTGGACTCGTTGAAACCACTTTGTTTCATAGTTACTGATAACCCTAGTTTACTTCTTGAATTTTTTTTGATTTCTGGGGATGGGGATTCGGGAGATTCTAGAAGGACTGATTGTCCTTTGGGGAAATTAGGGTTTGTTTCCCTTGTCAAATGTAACAAATCATTTGATGGATATTTTTTACATTCTTGTGCTAAGGTTAAATCATTTTCAAGTGATAAAAATGGAGGTCTGACAGGGTATTTTATTCCTTGTATAGATCCTGGTGGGGTTCATAAGGTTTTGATTTCTGATGATAAGGTTGTTCCTGGGCACTTAGAGCTGTGCATTCCCCTTTGGGTGATTGCTTATGATTTCTATGACCCTTAATTGCAGAGGGTTGGCTAGTTTGCCCAAAAAACTAGCGGTTCATAGATTGATTGATGAACATTTTATTGATGTTTTATTCCTACAAGAAACTATGTGTGGAGGTGAGTTGTTGGTATCTGAGATGGAATTAATGAATCATGGATGGAAGTTTTTATCTGTGGATGCTAAAGGCAAATCTGGGGGATTAATTCTTGGATGGCAGTTGCGTCATTTTCAGTTGATTAATGCATGGGCAATTGGTTCTGGTCTATGTGCTTCGTTGCATTCTGTTGAGCTTAAAACGACGATTGTTTGTCTTAATTTGTATGGACCTTATGTGGATAGAGAACTTTTGTGGATTAATTTGTTTAAAGTGGAGGGTCTGAAGAGCTCTAAATTGATCCTGGGTGGAGATTTGAATTTTTCTATTGGTTTATCTGAGATTTGGGGTGATAAGGCCAGAGTTGATAACTTATCTGATTTCTTCATTAGGCAGATGGAGGATGCTTCCCTTGTGGATATTGCCCCAACTATTTTACTTCCTACCTGGAATAATCAGAGAGTTGGGTGTGAGAATATTTGCAAGAGATTGGATAGGTTCCTACTTTCTTCTGATTTTTTGGACTGTGATTTTCATTTTAGACAATGGATTGGATGTGGTGGGGATTTAGACCATAATCCTATCTTTATGCAAGTCTTGAATACAGATTCTAGACCCCGTAGTCCTTTTAAATATAATGCTTCTTGGTTGGAGGATGAAGACTTTGTCTCCCTTTTAAAATCCACTTGTATAGGATTTTCTGATAAGCTTGAGATTTCTCCTGTTGCACACTTCGCCTTAAATATTAAGAAAATTAAAGATGTGTCTATCTCTTGGTCGGTTGCGAAGAAATTAAAGGAGAATAAGGACTTAGAGGACATTGTATTTTTAATGGCCGATCTACATAAGATGGGTTTTGGGTTTGCATTTGAGGTGGATAAATCTACTTTGGTTGATTTGGAATCCCGTAAGAGGAAAATATTACTAGATCGTGAACAGGAGGCTAGATTGAAAAGTAGAGCTTTGTGGCTTTTGTGTGGGGATGACAATACCCCTTTCTTCCATAAGTATGCTGATAACAGAAAATTTATTAGTTCAATTTGGAAGATAGCTGATGGTGATGATTACATGGTGGAAGGATTTGAGGCTATAGCAGAGGCTGGTGTCAAACATTTTGAGACTTTATTTCAGGTGGAGAGTAATCTCCATCTGCTAGAAATTGTTATGAGTGTTGGGTACTTTCCCACATCCATAATCGAGGAAGAGAATGAAGAGCTCATAAAAACGGTTACATTACAGGAAATCCAGTCCATTCTTACTTTGAGTAAGAATGATAAGAGTCCAGGACCGGATGGCCTACCAGTCGAGGTCTATCAGGCTCTTTTTGATGTCTTGGGTTTGGATTTATTACATGTTATTGAAGATTCAAGGAAAAATGGTAAAATTCCAGCTGTTTTTAATACTACTTTTCTTGTTCTGATTCCTAAGATTGATCATCCTACATGCTTTGAGGACTTCAGGCCAATATCTCTATGTAACTTTTGCTATAAAATTATTGGTAAGATTATTTCTACTCACATTAGAAATGTGTTGGGCCGTTATATTTCCTGTGAACAGTTTGGTTTTTTAATTGGAAGACCGATTCATGATGCAGTGGGGGTCATTCAGGAAGGCTTACATACCATTCATGGTAAACATTTAAAATATGTGGTTCTTAAAATTGACCTGTCAAAATCCTATGATAGAGTTAGCTGGACTTATTTGAGGGTACTTTTGTGCAAAATCGGTTTTTCTGGTTTATTCATCACCTGGGTTATGAGCAGTTTATCATCCGTCTCATTTGTTGTTCTTATTAATGGTGCAACTTCAAATTTTTTCAAAGCTGGAAGGGGGCTAAGACAGGGCTGTCCATTGGCCCCTTTACTTTTTCTGATCATTGTTGAAGGACTGAGTAGGGCTCTTTATTGTGCCAAAGATGATGGGGTTTATCGTGGTATTTCTTTTGGAAATGATATTTCCTTAACTCATGTACTTTTTGTGGATGACATTATCATGGTTATTGATGGATCAGAACAATCTTTATCTTCTTTGTATGAGATCTTATTGGTTTACTGTAAGGCTTCTGGTATGCAGATAAATGATAAAAAATCTGCATTATATTACTCTGGTTTGGATGAGTGTGAGATCATTACATTACATAATATTTTTTCATTTTTTGTGTTAACTATTGAGAATGGCATGAACTATCTTGGTTTCTATCTTAAACCTTGAATATACGTTTTGAAGGATTGGGACTGGCTTATTGCAAAAGTGGAAAAAATGATTATGAACTGGAGCTTTCGATGGTTAACCAAGGGAGGTAAGCTTCATGGATAATTTTAGGGGCGAAATTTAGCCCATGGGCTATTTTTAGGGGTTTTTCTCAAAAAAAAGATTCGCCATTTTTCATTTTTTGAAGCCCTGTTTTTCCCAAGTTTGATGGGGTAAACGTTTTTCACCCTAAAAATCGTCAAATTATTATATAAACGATATAAAATCCTTGGAAATTAAAATATTTTTTGAAAAATATCACCAAACAATATATAGTTGTCATTTTAAGAATTGGTAAGATTCACCAACATTTATACACTTCTAAATAAGTATGGTTCCTTAAAATCATCCCTGGTAAGCTTACATTGGTCAAAGTTGTTCTTGAAGCTATCTCGATTTATTGGATGCATTTCTGGATCCCTGTGGGGGTCATTGAGAAGATTAGAAAGTTATGTTTTAGATTCTTGTGGTCTAGACATAAGGATTTTGCTGGTCTACCTTGGACTTCTTGGAAAACTTTGGCTTGCCCTAAATTTCTAGGTGGATCGGGGCTGAAAATCCCTGTCGTTTTTGCTAAAGACCTTGCAGCCAAGAGTGTTTGGAACACTATTGCAGGTTCGGGTCTATGGATTCATAATGCATTTCTGAAATATGTTCATCCATTATCTATTATGGATTGGATTAGAGTGTCTGATAAGAAGAAAAAGAATATTTCTATTTGTTGGAAAGTTGTTTTATGTGGGCTTTTGATATTATTGGCAATAATATTGTATGGAAGGTTGGAATGGTGCTGATCTGCATATTTATATTGATCCTTGGGTAGGTTTTAAATGGTGACATCATTTACCAACTTTACTACTTGATAAATTACACTATGTTGGTATTTACTTTCTTAAAGACATTGGATGCCCTGGTATGACTCTCTTGCAAGAACAAGGATGGTTATCTACAAACATACTTGGTCTATCTAATATACAAGATGTTTTATGTTGGAATGGTTTTCTAGCCATTCTTAAAGCTAGTCATGTTAGACTAACTAACAATGCTGATATACTTGTTTGGAATTTGTCCAAAAATGGTAAATATTCTCCAAAAGAAGGTTATTTGCATTTGCTGCAGGACAGGAATGGACTAGATTTTTCCTGGTGGTGGAAAGTTTTATGGAAACTTAAGTGCCCCTTGAAATCAAATTTTTTTTGTTGGTTTCTTTTTTCTGATAAGGCACTCACTTGGGATGTCCTGGTCAGAAGAGGTTTTTAAGGACTTGGCAGATGTTATTTGTGTAAATTGGATGATGAATCTAATTTACATCTTGGGTGGATTGCCATTTCACTAAGAGTCTTTGGTTAGATATTGAAGATAAGTTAAATTTCAGGAATCTTTAGTATGGGGAATCTGTGACAGATTGTTTGAAGAACTGATGTCTTAATATGGAAGTTAAGCATATTAGGCCTTTACCTATTATTGTTTTGTGGTTTTTATGGAAGGCTCGCAACCAAAGCTGTTTTGAAGATCAATCTTTGATGCCATCTCAGGTTTTCTCTTTTAGTCTGGGAATGTTGAGATCTTTTCCATAAGATGATTCTATTATGAAAATAAGACCTGTATTTGTAGAAACAATTGACAAATATTATCCTTGGGGTTATTTTGATGGTTCAACAGTAGAGGCATCATCTTCTTGTGGAGATGGAGGTATACTTTACGTTTCTGATAAACTTTCTTTTTCTTTTAAAGATGGTTTAGGGGCTGGTACTAACAACACTGCTGAACTCTGTGCTTTAAAGCTACTACTTACTCTAGCCAGGATGAAGGATTATGCAAGAATCCATATTTTTGGAGACTCTCAGTTAGTCATTAACTGGGCCAAGGGTAAATACAGAATGCACAACTTAGAATTATCTTTAATTCTTCAGGAAGTACACAGACTTTGATAGTTTTGAGATGGTGTAGTTTCAACATATTTATCGTGAAAGGAACAGTTTATCTTATTCTTTAGCTAAGGCTGGAGTGAGGATCACCGAGGGTTTCTGGCTCATTAAAGAATTAAGAGAGGATACATCCTATGAATCTTATCAGATCTTCTAAACAGTTTAAGACTTTGATTATCTTTTGAATTTGTTTTGGATTTTATAGTGCCGATGATGGTGAACAGTTTGTAGATGCTGTAGTAGCAATTTTTGATCTTATGATTTTTGGATGGTGATGATGAACAGTTTATGCCGAATGTATCTAATATATATCAGTCTATTTTGTTTTTTCTGAGTTACATAATATGAACTTATATGAATATATTTGAGGATGATAATGAAATATCATCTTATATTTTGATCCTATATGTGTATTTTTTGATTTTGATTTTGCTTTAGCAAATCATTGTTGTGATGATTCGATGCATGATCTTACGATCTTTTGTAAATATTTTGATTCAAAATCACTATGTACTTTGTTGAAAATGGACTTCAGTTCCATCTGATGAATGTAAAGAAATTTATGATTTTTTTCTATGGAAAAAAAATATTAAGTGGTGGAGTTGATGCCATCGGATTTGTCACATAATCTTCTATCCATTGGAATATCATTTTCACTCTTTTGATTCTACATTATATTTATTTATTTATTTTCTTTTTAAATTTATACAGTTTTTTTTTTTATAGTTTTAGAGAAAAAGTATTAGCATAAGAAAGATAACTAATTTTAAAAAAAAAAAATATGTGGGATCCTAATGGATATTTCTTTTTCAAATGAGTATATTTGGATTTTCAATTTATGTAAATAGTTGGAAAAAAATTTACAAAAACTTTGTTATTAGTTGTATGGGTACTTGGCTTAATAAAGATCACCACAAAGACATATAAAATTAGATGCAAATATAAACTGCACCGCCTACGTGCCTCCCCCCCAAAAAAACAAAAATGGACCTAGTAAGCTCTATGGAGATCATAATCACATATTTTGTTTTGAAAATTATAGGTTGAACATTGAAATTAGTTCACTATGTTAGTTGTTACGTGTTAACTTTTCCTAAAATTTGCAACAACAAACATTTAATTAAATGAAAATTTGACACATTAACTTATATATATATATATATATATACCTCAAAATTCACAAAGTGTACATGAGTTTTAAAGGATTCAATTTAAAAATATGTCATGTCAAATTTTCATCATTGCATTTTGCTAAAAATGTCAATTATCTTAATAGATACACACACATGCATAATAACATCAATTTTGGAATTTCCCAAAACACATAATCTCTACAAGGCCATCTAATAGACTCCATTAACTTTGTTAAGGAAGAGCAATTGGAAAACACTATTTTTGCAACAACCTTTTTGTTGTTGTTGTTGGCAAAGTGGTGGAACCCCCCTGACTAGTAGGGTTTCCATTGGCTAAGTAACCACGAACTAGGGGCATCTAAGCCGTCAAAATCACCCGGGGATCGCACCCGGCTTGGACCGCACCAACCCTTAACATGGTTGGATTTTTTGGTATCTGGCAGGATTAGAACCGACGACCTTTTAGCTTAGGGGGCATCTTAACCATACCCCACCACCAACTATTCTACATCTCACGGATTTGTAACAACCTTTCAAAACCTAAAAACAAAGTATTAAATGAACAAGAGGTCAGAAGTCCAAAACGTCAAAGGAATGAATGAAGATGTAGCAATGAAAAAACCCAAAGTAAGCATGATTTCTAATAATAATAATAGGTTTTGGTGTGTTGTAATTATATTTTTCTAATAAGGCAAGTTTATATATCCTTGATTTCTGATTTCTCATAATAATAGGTTTTGGTGTGATGTAATTATATTTTGCTAATAGGGCAAGTTTATATATCCTTGATTTCAAATAATAATAATAGGTTTTGATGTGTTGTCATTATATTTTGCTAATAGGGCAAGTTTATATATCCTTTGATGTGTTGTCATTATATTTTGCTATAAGGCAAGTTTATATGGATATATAGGCATATATATTCTTTTAATAAAACAGGTCGTAAAAATATATATGACAAAATGCTTTTTAGAAAGTGTGTGGATAACCAAATTATTTTATATTTTAGTGGAAACTTTAATTTCTGTTTTTTTAACGTTATATATTAATATAAATCTCCTCATTTCTATGAAAAATAACGAAGTTATACATAGTGTAAAGTAGATCATGTCATTAAAAAGTGACTTTGCTTTAAAAATTACATCTAACAAATGGGAAAGAAAGATCTCTTCAGAGTTGACTAAATTGTATGGAAATGGATTGAGATCTTCCCACGATACATGGGAGAACTTTTATGGGCATAGATATATAATAAAAGTTTGTATGTCTAAAATTGATTAGTTCTCAATGGACCGCATGGCAAAAATGGCTCTATGCATAGACAAGATAGAAGAACATTATGTATCTATACTATTTATGAATTAATTTTTTATATCAAAATCAATTGAAGTTGAAAAATATATATTTTAAATTATAATTATTAACAAATTATTTTATTTTTATTTTTTGTTATATAAAAGATTAGCATTCAATAATTAGTTTTTACAGAATTAACACATATTAATGTATATCATAGATAAGGAATACTAACAAATTTAAACAACTACTTTCTAATGTATTTGGTTAGATCATAGTAATCGACAATTTGCATAGCAAAATAGGAAGTGTCATTGGTTACTGCATTTGGAATGTTATCTTTTTTTTAAGTGCTTGTGGGTTGCTTCCATGGGGAGGAAGGAAGGATATTGTGCTTTTGAATAGGTTGGAAGAAACAAAATAGAGAGCTCTAAATACCTAATTCAAGGTCATGCAATGTAAAAGTTCTACAATCTAGGATGATGCCTTGTAAAGAATTTAAGTTGTTATGTAATTCAATGAAAGTATATTTTCGAACTTTGCTTCTGAGCTTGTTGTTGATCTTCTGATATCTCAATAATAAAAAAATACATACAAATGATATAATCATACAACATGCTTCATCACACCAATGTAAGTAAAGAGACCAAGCATGAACAATTAGCAACAACGTAGATATAAATCTTATACTTGAAGATTTGGAGACATGTTCATGTTATTCCAATTCCTTTTAGATCCATCATATGTATTGTATAAAATGGAAGTGACCCATAACATTGTATCACAAGAGAAAAAAAACATTGCAAGTTTTTTTTTGAGTAATAGTAAAAGATTGAAACTGCCACAGCCCCATGGTTTTATTTGTGCACAACATGATTTCCACATAAATTTTGTTTTCTATTGTTATTGTTGTTTGGTTCTATATTTTTTTTTAACATATGATATTAGAGCTTAGAAAACTTGCTATAATAGGGTTTTCTATGAGTGGGAGTTGCAACAATGACATGAAGTCCAAGTTTGAGATTGAGAAGTTTGATAGAAAGAATTTCTCCTTGTGCAACATGAAGGTGAAGGATTTGTAGGTTCAAATGACCAATCCCTAGCCTTGAAAGAAGTAGCGAAAAAACAAGTGACATTACAAGTGAGGAGTGGATAAAGTTGGACAAGAAGGTGGTCTCTACAATTTGTCTTTTCCTAGTAGACTTTGTCCTATTCAATGTTGCTAAAGAAAAGACCATGGAATCCCTTTGGGAGAAACACAGGAAGTTGCATGAGACTAAATAAACAACAAATAAGGTTTTCCTAAAAACAAAGCTTTGTCCTCTAAGGATGAAGGAAGGTTCAATTGTGGTAGATGATTTGAATGAGTTTAATACCCTAATCAGTAAACTAGTCTTAGTTGGAGTAAAGATGGAAGATGAGGACAAGGAAATCATTTTACTCTATTCACTCCTTGATACTTGGGATCAATAGATTATTACCTTCACTAACTCATCATCTGGAACTCTGAATTTTGATGATGTGGTAGTCGCTTTGCTGGGAGAATAGATGAAGCAAAAATTGTCTTTGGAACCCTCTACCTGTAAATCCCTATTTGTGAGAGTTCATTCTAGTGAAAGGGCTCAACAAGGTATATCATAATCCAAATATAAGTCCAAAGGACATAAGTTGAAAGGGAAGTGTTGGAATTGTGGGAAATGAGGGCACTCAAGGAAGAATTGTTGGCATCTAAAGAAGAAAAAGAAGAATGAAAATCCTGATAAACCTTCAGCTAAGGCTAGCATGTAAATTTAGAAGGAATGACGACATCATGCGATGATTTCTATCTCAATAATAGAAAATCTATTTTATATGTTTGGGTTTTGAGCTCATATGCATCTTTCCACATGTCTCCACATAGAAAATGGTTTGTCAAATATCATCCCTCTAGTGGTGGGATGGTCTACTTGGGTGATGATCATCCTCTAGAAATTGTGGGAAGATGGGATATTAGGATCAAGTTGGACAATGGGAGAGAGAGGAAGTTGTGTGATGTATGACATGTACCGAATCTATGGAAGAATTCACTCTCAATCGAGATGATGGATAGACTAGGGTATTCTACTACCTTTGGTGATAATTGTTGTAAGATTACCATGAGATTTCTAGTGGTAGAAAAAGGAGAATGTTACGAAATACAAATAATGTAGTGGAAACAAACACATGGAATGTTATGGATGTAGTGATGTTGTGGAATCAATGACTTGGACATATGAGTGAAAAAGGTTTGAAAATTATGTATAGAGAAGGTATGCTTTCTAGAATTAAGACTTGTAATTTAAACTTGTGTGAGCACTATATTTTCAGCAAACAGAAGAGAGTTTGCTTTACTGCAAGCTCTAGTAAAATTTCATATATTTTGTAAATTATTTATTATGATATATTTACACTAGTATCCACTCTATCTATAAATGGTGCTAGATATTTTCTAACTTGTATAGATGATTAGTCTAGAAGAGTGTGGGTTTATTTTCTAAAAAATAAGTTGTAAGCCTTTGAGAAATTTAAGGAGTTCAAGGCACAAGTAGAGAAAAGTTTAGGCAAGTCTATTTTATGTCTTAGATAGGATAATGTAGGAGATTTTTGCTTCGAGTAATTTAATAAATTTTGTATGCATGAAGGAATTAAGCTCTAGAAAACTGCTCCATGTACTCCACAATAAAATGGCGTGGCCAAGTGGATGAATTGCACAATCATGGAACACACAAGAAGCATGCTCAATACAATTGGGTTGGATAATGAAATTTGGTAGAGGTTATTAATGTCACTACTTATCTTATAAACATATCACATATAACTACATTGGATGGACAAATTCTAGAGAAGGTTTGGTGTAACACCCCATATTTACTTAGACAACTAAACTAATTTTAACCTATGTTGTAACTCTTTTTCTTATTACCTATTAACCTCAATTGGAATGAGAAAACCTATGTGTCAGTGGATTATGAACTGAGCTATAAATGAAAATATGTGCATAAGTTAAATTGTTGTGATGTGAATGACAATAGTGATACAATGTTTCCCTATCATGTTAGTAACATAGATAAATGAGGTACATGGATATCAACTAATAATATGTTTGGTCATGAAATGATAAGTAGCATGTACATGATAAATAGATCATGTTGTTTAAGTTTCTCATCAGTAAAGGCATTATAATTTATGGCAAATTGCTACAAGATTATGCATGTTCTTGTGTCTGGTAACTAACCCATAGATTAAATGGGTGAAGTGATGGCTAGATAATTATGATACCAAGGTGACAAAAATGGTGTGGGTTTCTGAATAATAATGGTATGATAGTAAAGAATTGTTTGGAAAGTATTATTGGTTTGAAATATATGATTATGATGTGTGGGAAAGTGAAAGATTTTTAGGAATCACAGTTTCCCAAATTGGTCATTCGATGATAGGTTTCTAATAACAACAACAACACTTCAGTATGGAAATTAATAGGGTATTGACCCTAGTTCTATTAGTAGGGTTGGACGTATTACCCATTATGTACCCTCCAAAAATTGAATTCATGGGAAGGATCCCCAAGTTGTGTGATGATGGCTAACAGTTTCATGTTGGGGAATATTGGTCAATATAATTGATAAGTTCCACTTACATGTTCTATCTAGGGTTAGGTCGATATAGTTTATGCTACAAGATCTTCCAACAAAGGATGGATAGGTTGTGGGAGATGGAAGTAGGTTAGGAGGAAAGGAAAGTTCAAAGTATTTTAGAATGCTATAGGGAGTTAGTTATAACACATTTCTTACTTGTGTCTGTGTTAAAACTCTTTATTTATTTATGTGTGACGATTTCAATATGTTGTGCAGTCCATGTTGTATTATTGTCATCTAGTTAGCGATATTGTTAGATGATGTGGTTACTATTGATTGCATGCTTAAATGAAAGCATATATAAATTAAATATTAGATGTGAGATTTGTTATTGTTAGTACATGAACATGTATGTGCTAACTATGCCTACAGACCTTGCACACATACACTAGTATTATTCAAATATAGATTTACTCTTAAATATTAAATTATGATTATTTGTATTTATGCATGTGGGGTCAATTAACCTTTTTATCTAAAGACATGTTATGTTTATTTATCAAAGAAAAATGCATTTCATATATATATGAATTTGGTTTCATTTTCTTAGCTTAAGATATGATTCATAAAAGATTTATGAAGGTTGGAATGCTTATATCTTATTTGATTTGTTAGGTAAAGCGTCAGTTAGATTTTAGTTATGGATAGATTGTAGCTTGGATAATATTATTATAATCCCCTTCCTATAAAAGAGAGGAGCACTCCTCCCATGGGGAGAGGGGGTGGGGAGTGCTTAAGAAGGAATTTTGGGAAGATGAAGGAGGGGTTTAGTTTTTTCAGGGGCGGGGAAGATAAAGGAAGAATGGAGAAGGAAGATGGGGATGGGGAGAAACTAAATCTTGATCGATCGAATTGGAAGGAAGTTGGGACGCTTATCAAGTTATTTTTGTTGTTGTTGTTGTTGTTAAGACCATGGAAATCGATGGCTAGGAAACCCAAATATTTCCTATAGATGGGGATCTAGTTAGGATGCTACTAGCTGGTTTGGAGGTTATTCTTGTTTGGACAAAAATGAATTTGGATGGAGAAAAGGATGATCCAACTAACTTGCTAATTCAAATATGTGTATGAGGTAATCTATTGTTCTCTACTTGTTTTAGATTAATTATCTATATTGAATATTGCGGAATTATCTATCCTTTATGTTATGAAAAGAAAACAACAAGAAACATATATGATTTGTGGTGAAATGTTTAAATATTTTTCTCCAATTGAAATTAAACTATTACATGGAGAGATACTTAAATATTAATGTTAAACATTAATGGACTTGAAATACTAAGGACAGCCATGCATATTTATAGATTCAAACTGATTTTATGCATTATTGAGTTTGCATTTGATGTTGTAAGCTAGTTGATTATTCTCATTGGCATATTTTGGTGTTGTAAGCTTGACCCAAAGTCAAGGAAATGTGTTTTAGTCTGTTATGATAACATAGTAAAGGGGTATATGAGATCCTACTAACCACAAGGTAATTATTAGTCGAGATAATATTTTAATGTAAAATGCATGCAAACAAAGGAGGTACATTAGACATGAAATGAACTACGGTTCATTTACCAGTGAAAATCCAACATAAGAAGGATAACAGAGAAAAACCCATATAGGAATATGAAATGTATAATGAGTAAGATATGATTTGATAAAAACAATGATAGATCCCTTATATCCACAGTCATCAAAGGTGCTTATATATATATTACATTTCCTTCCCTTAAAAAATGTTTTGTCCTCAAAGCATGATTATTATGAAAGACTTCTCCTTAACTAATTCATTCTATCTCGTAATGTCTTTTCATAATCGTATGTGCTTCTAACTATGATACAAGATGAAATAATAAAATATTATCTTTGAATTCCTAAGAAAAATTGATGCATCGATTGTGAGTTGACCCAACCCAAGTTGATCTTTACTGGAACTTTTTGTTGATCGATTATTTGGATGGGAATTCTGATTTCCGGATTTCACGGAAATTGTCAATTTTGTCTCTCTTCTTTTCCACAATTGTAGTTTATATGTCTAAAAAAAATATTGTTTATATATATTTTGATCTTGTTGTTATCCATATCAATTATTGTAATTCGGATGATGATAAGGCATCCTAATCTTTTGTGGTCTTTCTTCAGAACTATCTTCTCTTGATGTTTGTAGTGATTTGTCAATATATGCATTCTTTTGAATCTGAGTGCCGATTTACTCTATATTGGTTCTCTTTTATAATGTCTACATTTGAGCATCTCATAAATTCTTTATTGGGATAGTGATCGTTTCTTTGTTAGCTAACGACCCTTTGCATTCTAACTCTTCTCGCAAATATTTCTTATCATGATTTAGATTTTTAATTTGTGTAATTAAACTCTGATTATGAATCCTTAAGCATGAAATTTTTTCATTGTTCTCTAACTTTTCAACTTTGTCCTTAAGGTCTTGGTTTACTTATGGTGCCTCTTTAAATTTTTTATTTTCTCGAGCAACCTCTGCTTAAGGTTTCTTAAGCTAGAACCTTCTTGATATTTCTCTTATAACTTCTTGCTGAATTCCTTCACAAGATATTGATTCTATAACACCCCGGTTTTGACCCCAAGGGGGAGGGGAATGTGTGCCCCAGTTTCAACCCCATGGTATTGAATTGCACATGATGTAAATATTTTTATTTGATCATGGTCTGGAGCTCAAGGAAAAGGCCCCACCATCGATTTAGTGTCTTATGTAGTGACGATTAAAATCGATGCCGATGGTTTATGTGCTATCCAGGAACAATATGTTCATGATCTGTGGGTTTAGGGAGGTCGTTTTTGCTCTCGTAATTCCCATAAACATTTTTCTGAATTCAAATCCATGAATTGGGGGTTTTTAGAGGTTTTTTCTACCTTTGTGAATCCATTAAACGTTTCCTGAAATGTTTTTCTCACATGGGTCTTTTTCCCCCATTTACCATTTTCGATTTTGGTTCCTAGGATGTTTTTGTCCGCACCCAGAACTTGTATTTGGCTGTGAAGTGCATCCTTGTGTTGGCTTGGATAAGTAAGTCCAAGAAACCATCTATTAGATGGTATGAAATTGTTTGGGTGTGATTGTTTCCTTGGTTGAGTAAGTCCAAGCAACCCATATGTTATTGGCTTGTTGCCTTAGTAGTTTGTGAAACCCAACTGTGTGTTGGCTTGATTGTGGATGTATGGTCTTGTTGTGTGTAAGTACGTGTCAAGGCCCTAAAAATTGCAGGTAACAATAGTTAAGGATTCTCCCTAATAAATGTTCCCAATTAGCCCGTTACTGTTTGGTATGGGGAATTCATCCGGTTTACGGTCTGACTATCGCAGGTCAAGTTACAAATTAAAAAGTTTTACCAGTTACAGCCCGGTCCACTGTGTATATTTTTAGTTTTTTGTGTTTTAGGTATGTGTTGAGGCCTGAAAAATTGCAGGCAACAACAGCAAGGGATTCTCCCCAGTAAACATTCCCAACGAGCCCGTTACTTTTTGGTATGGGGAATTCGTCCGATTTACGGTCCGACTACCGTAGGTCAAGTAACAAAACGAAAAAGTTTTACTGGTTGCGGCCCAGTCCATTGTGTACGTTTTAGTTTTATATTAAAGTATGAGATGTAAGTGCTTGTCTAAGAATGCAGATTGATAGAGAATACAAGGAGCGGTCACAATGTGATGTGCAGGTTCTTACCTCTCGTCTTAAACTCTCTCGCATCTAAATCACACACAACAAGAAAACTAAAACTAACTATCTAACCTATCCCTAGGGAGAAAGATTATCATTCATTAATGAGTAATGTGCTTTGCACATGCATTAAGAAAAATCACAGATAGCTGATACTTCTTTCAAAACACATGAACATTTAAAGATATTTGAACAACCAGATAGCCAATTGTTTATGAACAACATTCATTACTCATAGTGGAAAATTCATAGAATAAACTAGAGAGAATTCATACAAGAACATAGGTTCAAAGAGTTAGAACGATCTCACAGTTCATGGACACAAGAATGAAAATGAAATAGTTCACATTCAACAAATCCATGGCACAACATTTGAAAAATTCCACAAATCTTTCTCCAATAGGAAACTTGTAATTTCTTTATGCAAAAGGAAATAGTTCTTCTTACATCAGATTCTCACAAATCTGTCTGGGAAAAAGTCCATATTCCCTCTAATTCTCCTATATTTATGCAAACAGCAAAACCTTTGGGTTTCTCCCTCGGGTGACCTTTGGGGTTCCCCCAACCGTTTAATCTTACAATTTTGTCCTTTGCGAGTGCTCATGATTTGTACAATACGTTACATTTTAGATTAAGATTTACAAGCACTTTGTAAAAAGGGACCAGCTTGGTAACTGATGAGCCATTTCCAAGCCTGGTCCTCTGCTGCTATCAATTTTGCTTAGTAATCCATTGGTCCTTTTAAAATCCTGTTGTTCTCAGATCTCCACTCTCTTCTTTTTTAGCAACACCTATGCTTCTTAATTTTTCTTTCTTCAACCAACTCCCTTCTGCTTTGTCCTTTAGCTATGTCTTCTTTGCAGCAGTAATCATCAAATTGAGGTCTGAAGAATCTTCTAAGTCCGTCTGCAGTTAAAACAAAAATTCATCATTAATTCGGATTGCATCTTTTCAATAAACGTAAACCATACTAACAATAAAACTGATCATCAAAATGAGGCCTTGTACTGTGCTCTCATCGTGAAAACCTTAAAATGATAAGAATATGAAACCTTCGCGCCATAAGAAAGGGTAAAAACACACATAGAACAGGCAGGAAAAACCCTCAACGACGGAAAAAATCACTAAAGCATCGGTATGATAGTCTTATTCAAAGCTGCAACGGCAGGCTTTAGACAGACAATGAGTTCCGGGAGACTACTAAGTCTATCGGCGTCGGAAAGAATAAATACTATAGCATCGAGCAGAAAAATCTCCTCGTCGATGAATGGAACGACATAAACGTTGGGTGATTAGTTCACTAAAACACTGCAACGACGGAAATTGCATCGGCTAAGGGTTCTGTAGTCAACATAAAACATCGGCGGTCGACAACTCTATAAGTCGGATGGCTAGTGCATTATGGAGCCGCAATGGTGGAAGACAAAAGAACTACGGCTTCCTTGGCAAATAAAACATATCGGCGAAAACCAAAACAAACCATCGACAAGCAGAACAACTATAGGATCGGACGATCAATTCAAAGAGAAGCCGCAATGGTGGGCGATGAACAAACTAAAAGCTCTGCTTCCACCCGAGAACATCGATGATCGAAGGCTCAGAGGACTAAACCGTATCGCGTCAGCACATGGACCAAATAACCATCGGAGAGACAACGTATTGTGCATCCGCAACGGTGTGAGCCATACAACCTAAGGGTTCCGCAATAATAGAAAACAACGACAAAAATTAAGCCATCAGTGAATAATAGATCAATTCTTGGCATGGGATCATTTATATATAATATACTGTTTACCTTGCTTCCTTTCCATGGGTCTTTTATTGTCACTCCCTAGGACATTTTAAATGTGAGATGGATGGAGCCTCGAAATAGTATTCCAAACTTTTTGATCCTAAGTTATTTTACAAGGATTAGGTAGGACTTCAATGTGTTCATAGCCATTTAGGAAAACTGTTCAACTAGAAGAAATTTGTTCAGATAATAGTACACAGTCTCACACTTGAGGACTTTAGTTAATCCAGAATTATGATGCCCTCCATGCAACCAAAATTTTGCCTCTTTTTATTCAAATCAATCAAAATCTAAACTGAAAACAAGTAGAAATAAAATAAATCAAATATACAACAAAATCAGTTTATTTATGTACAAAACAAAAAACAAAAAACAGGAAAAATAAGGTTTGAGAACCAAACCATTTACTGGTAAGTTCTCTTCCCAACCCTGTAAATATTGCAATTTATAGGTTGAGGGGCCAATTTTTGTTGCAATCTGAAAAGGGAATACCCATAACTGTAGAAACTTCGTGTGCTTCCCCTTTTCATCATGTGGGTGATCCCACTTAAGAACCAAGTCTCCCACTTCAAATTCCTTTGTTCCAGCTTTGTGCTTATCAAACCACCTTTTCACTACCTCATGTTGTTGCTTAAAATGTTCTTTGGCCCTGTATCTAGACTCTTTCGCCTTCAAAATATTATAGATTCTAAGTTGCAGGATTTCGTTATCTGTGCCTCTAGACTCTTGGGCTATTATGGAAGATGGTAGCATAATGTTAGGAGGAAGTATAGCCTCTTTTCCATAAACAAGGGTATACGGTGACACACCTAAGGAATTCTTGGGTGTGACCCTATCAACCCAAAGAGCATTCGGGAATGCTAAATGCCAACTTCTCTGGTTTTCGATCATAGTCTTTTTTAAGATCCTAATCAAATTCTTGTTTATAGATTCTGCCAAACCTTTCCCTTGTGGGTAGTAGTTGGCAGAATAATGCAACTTAATTCCTTTTTCATGAGAAAATGTAGTTAATCTAATGGAAGAAACCAAAGTAGCATTATTGAAAACCAGGGAAATTGGAACCCCAAACCTGGTCATAATATGATCTTGCAAGAAATCCATGACTGCATCTTCATGGACTTTACGTAACAAAATGGCCTTGACCCATCTAGTGAAGTAGTCAGTTGCCGTTAAAATATATTTGTGCTGTAAGGAATAATTTGGTTTTATTTCTCCAATTATATCAATTCCCCATTGCTCAAATGGTTCTGTTATCGTCATAGGCTTCAATGGTCCTGCTGCTTTGGCTTGTCTTCCCCCACACCTCTGGCAAATATCACACTTTCTGACATAGGCATGCGCATCCTTGAACAGCGTGGGCCAATAGTATCCGGCTCTCAGAATCTTGTGGGCTGTCATATCTTTGGAAAAGTGACCTCTAGTAGGCCCATCATGTAACTCTGTTATGACTTTTTGGGAATATTCTTTCTCTAAGTGTATGATAAGGACTCCATCATAATTCTTCCTGAATAAAATTCCATCAATGATCTGATATGTAGCTGATTTAAGGCACAACACTCTTCGTTGTTTGGAATTCCAATGTTCTAGCAACAATCCTTCCCGAAGGTAATGAACAAGGTCTCGATACCAGGAATCTGGAGCCATGAAAAGAGGACATACTTCCATCATATGTAATTCAGCTTCATTTTCCCAATCGTTTTCCTCATTGTTTTTACCTTCAGCCATTAATTTGCACAGTCCTTTCCCTTTAACTATGCAAGCTGGTTTGAATTCGAGGTTGTATTCTTGTAACGCTATTACCCAGTTGCCTCTTCTTTCTCCTAATTCTTTTTGCACAAAAAGAGACCTCACAACTGGGTGTGGAACTATTACCTTTGTCCGGTTCTTAAGTATGTATGGCTTGAATTGTTTTACTGCTTTGAAGACTGCATAATCTTGTTTATCCATAGCTGGGTAATTCAATTCGCCCCCTTGCAGACCAGTGCTCATAAATGATACGGGGAACTCATATCCCCCATCTTCCTTCTGAGTTAGCATCGCTGCTAATGAATCGTCAGATGCGAAAGTGTACAAAATAAAATCCTTCTCAAAATTTGGACTTTTGAGAGAGGGTGCATGAGCAATAGATGTCTTTATTTTACTGAATGCATTCTTCTCTACATCAGTCCACTTGAATTGTACACTTTGTTTCACAATTTGCTGCAAAGGTTTAACAATTTGAGCGAAATCCAGCACAAACCTTCACACAAAATTTATTGTCCCCATAAATGATTGCATGCTTTTTTTGTTATGGGGTAAGGGGACCTGATCGATGGTTTTGATCCTTTCTGCGTCTATGGAGATCCCCTTCTTAGAAACCATGTGACCCAATAGCTTTCCTTCTATAACAACAAACACACATTTCCTTGGATTCAGTGAGATGCCGTATTTTCGACAACGCTCAAAATTTTGTTTTAGAAGAATGTGTGTTCTTCTCTCTTCTTTGAAAATACGGTTACATCGTTGAGGTATACTACAACACTATGACCAATTATACCACAGAAAGCTATATCCATAGCCCTCTGGAAAGTATCTCCAGCATTGATGAGTCCAAAGGGCATCCTTCTGTAAGCAAAAGTTCCCCATTTTGTTCTGAATGTAGTTTTAAGTCTGTGTTCTTCAGCTACTAACACTTGATTGTAGCCAGAGAATCCATCTAATAACGAAAATAACTCAGAACTTGAAACCATTTGCAATATCTATTCCATGGGTGGGACTGGATAGTTGTCTTTGTCTGAAGCACGATTTAAGTTTATGAAATCCACACGTAGCTTGATTTCTCTATATTTCTTCCTTACTGGTACCAAATTTGAAACCCATTTCGAGTGCCTGACTTTGAATATAATTTTGGCATCCAATAATTTTTTCACTTCATTCTGAATTAAAGGCTCCAATTTCGGATGCATCTTCCTCAAAGGTTGCTGATAAGGCTTGACTCCAAATCTAATAGGGATGACATGCTATATAATATCGGTGTCATATGTTTTCAGTTCTTCATATGTCCAGGAAAACACATCTTTGTATTGTTTGAACAAACTGATGAACTTATTTCTTTCACCCGGGGAGCAACACTTTCCCAAATTTACATATTTGGGTTTAAATTTAGTTCCCAAATTTATCAGCTCGAATTGCAAAGACGAGCTATGAGTCTTAACATTTGACGGTCTTCTAAATTTGCTGTCTAAATCAAACATCCGCTCTAAGGTCCTGACCCCTTTGGGAATGAAGTTGTCGAATTTCAACTCCGCTTGGTGTTCTTTGTCATCGATAATTTCCCCTTTGAACGTCTCATCATTCATCAAACATTCCAAGATTTGTTGATCATCATCAAAAACTCGTAGATTAGTAATCATGTCTGGAACCAAAGGCCTGAAAAGTAATTCAATAGAACACTTGTTATTTGTAGGCACAAGACTTGCAGCTGAGGTAGCTAACAAGTCAACTGTTGCATTCTTAAGTCTAGGAATAGATACAATATTAAATGCATAAAAATTTGTCAGCAAATCCCACACTTCATTCTGATAAACTTTTAAATGAGGTGAGATGCAATGTATCTGTTTTCGAATTTGCTTTACAATTATTTCAGAATCCCCATACACTTTCAGATTTTCTACTTTTAATTCAATTGCTTTTCTTAGCCTTGAACTAATGCTTCATATTCGGCTGTGTTATTGGTACATTCAAACTCTAATCTACATGAAAGAAATTGTTTATTTTTCTTTGGATAAATCAGGACACAGCCAACTCTTGATCCTTCCAAATTTTTAGATCCATCAAAGAAAAGCGTCCAAAAACTATCTACTTCTATTGTACTTGAATCAACAACTACATCTGCGATTAAGTATACTATTTTATAGTCAAATTCATCAGCCTATGAAAATCTAAGGAGATTGGGCTGTGTGTTTGGTGTACCGATGGCCTCTTCCGCTTGGTAGTTTCCCGGTTCTAGTTCAATGAAGTAATTCCCCAATACAAAATTCACTGGTTCATTCTTACCCTCCAACTAAGTAACATTGTGCTTCATGTGGGGCTCTCTTAATACTTTAATTTGATTGGGGCTTCCCTTGTAAGGAAACCACAGATGTGACCAATCTGAGGAAAAAAATCCATTTAGCTTTGCTGATCAATCTCGGCTCAAAACAAGTCCATAAGCCTCAGGTATGTCTGCTACTACAATATCAATGAATTGAAATACCTTTTCATTTGAAAATAATTGAATCAGAACATCCTCCATTTCCCCAATTACCTTCACATTTGTTCTATCTAACTGAATAACCTGCCAGGTAGATGGTTTAGGCTGTCCATTTATATTTTTGCAAACTAAAAGTGGCATAACATTTACTGATGCCCCTAAGTCTACCAAACGGTTGTGCATGTTATGATTGAAAATTTCAAAGGTCAGGAGAAATGGTGGGGTTTTTCATTTAGGCTTACCTCCTACACTTTCTTCACCAATTTCTTCTTATTGTGGTTGATTGTTGGTGGGAAGCTTTTCTTCAGGTGTTTCAAGTGCTTTTAACAATCTTCCTTTCTGCTGAGGCATATTACACATTTCAAACAGTGAGATATTTTCCTTATCCCTTTTAATATCTTCCACAATGTCGTACTCCATCTTATGTTCTTTGAGAAACTTTTTTACATCATCGGTCTTCTCCTCAATAGGTTCAACAGGCATGTTGATTTGATTTGGATCCTGAATTGTAATGGTGAATTTAGGTATTTTATCAGCTGTGGTGCTCTTCTAAATTTTCTTTACGTTCTCTTGAAGTCTCTTAATTTTTGGGATTACTGATTTGTCTTTATTTAACAAACTTTGACTTCTTGTTGTCACGTTTGTTTCTGATATTTCCTCTTGTTTCAGAGTACTTTCATTTTCTGTATCAAAAAGTGAGACACGGTCCCATAAAACCATAACATCATCCTCTTGTCTTTCTATGGATTTATTACCCTTTTCTTCTTCTTCATCGGCTTCTGTTAGTTTAGAGTCCAATAGCTGTTTCATTACTAATGTCATTGAATTTATCCATTGAGGGCAATTTTTTCCAGAATGGGGCTATTGATGAATGGTGCAAAAGTTATCCATACCTACCTCTGTTAAGTTCATTGATGCACGACTGTGCGGAGGAGGTTTAGATTGATTGTTGTCTTCTCTCCTCTTATAGTAAGGATTATAAGACTTCTGAGCTTCTTTTTCTTTCTCCAAATCTATTATTCTGTTGGAGAGCTTCTGCATCATCTTCACCATTCCTTCAAAGTCATGTGACTGCTCCTCCTTAGGCTTAGTAAATAATAAGGCTTTCTTACCAAAAATTTTTCCCCCGATTGCTCAGGATAATCTTCTATGCTCTCTCTTTCAGCTTCTACTCTCTAAGCTTCTTCATAAGTTTCTGATAAGGTCGGTTTGATTTTCACCTTGGAAAACATGGCCAAGTCAAGACCTAAAGCTGAAGTATAGTATTCGATCAGAACTTTATCAGAAGGCTTATCAGTTGCAGAAAAATTCTTAAGATAAGCAACAAACCTTTGGGTGAAACTATGCACTTTCTCTTTTCTTTCTTTATTTAAAGCGCACAACTCTTTCATTAGAGCTGCGTGAGTTTTCTGGGCTGCATATTTATTTCTGAATATCCTTTCAAATGTGTCCCAGTTTGGGATTGAGTTAGTAAGTAGAGAAAAATACCATGAAGCTGCTACTCCTTTCAGGGTATGTGGAAACAATCTGCAAACTACATCTTCATGTTCTCCAGCCCTTAGTCCTTCTATGGCCAAGTAAAATCTTTGCAAATGATCATCTACTAAAATATTTTCACTGGGATCAAAATTAGGCAGCATTTTCTCAAAAGCCTGAGGTAAGTCATGCAAAGGAGGATAGGTTTAGAGGTGACCTAGCCTTCCAAGCAGGTGGTGGATTTGGTGGGTTGGGTGGCTGGTTTGCATTTATGCCTGCCATGAGTCTGGGTGGAGAGTGAGGTGGTGAATGAACAAGAGTATTAACAGGTGAACCGTAAGGTGTATCTGGGCCTACTTGATTCAAAGGCTGTACAACTTCCTCTAAGGCTGTTTCTACAAGTTCTTCCAAATCTCCAACCAACACCAAGTCTTCCAATATAGGGCGGTATTTCTTTTTATATTCTCTTCTGGGTAAGTTAGGGATAATTGGTAATCCTCCAATCTTCTTCACATATGTCCTAGTATGTCTTCTCAAATCATTCACTACTTCGTTATTGACAGAATACAAATGCTCTTTACCCTTCTCTTTAGGAATTGGATTGGGAAAAAAACTACTGTCACAGGTGGAATAATCTCGAGAAAATATGTTTCCTTGGCCAGCCATGCATTGGTGGCCCTCCTTCTAGCACCAAAAAATATTGAGGCATGGAAAATCGCAAGCAACAATAGCAAGGGATTCTCCCTAGTAAACGTTCCCAACTAGCCCGTTACTATTTGGTATGGAGAATTCATCTGGTTTATGGTCCAGCTACCATAGGTCAAGTAAAAAAATAGAAAGGTTTTACCGGTTGCGTCCCGGTCCACCGTGTATGTTTTGATTTTATATTAAAGTATGAGATGAAAGTGCCTATCTAAGAATGCAAATTGATAGAGAATACGAGGAGTGGTCACAATGTGATGCACAGGTTCTTACCTCTCGTCTTAAACTCTCTCGCATATAAATCACACACAACAAGAAAACTAAAACTAACTATCTAACCTATCCCTAGGGAGAAATATTATCATTCATTGATGAGTAATGTGTTTTGCGCATGCATTAAGAAAAATCACAGATAGCTGATACTTCTTTCAAAACACATGAACATTTAAAGATATTTGAACAACCAGATAGCCAATTGTTTATGAACAACATTCATTACTCATAGTGTAAAATTCATAGAATAAACTAGAGAGCATTCATACAAGAACATAGGTTCAAATAGTTAGAACGATCTCATAGTTCATGGACACAAGAATGAAAACGAAATAGTTCACATTCAGCAAATCCATGGCACAACATTTGAAAAATTCCACAAAGCTTTCTCTAACAGGAAACTTGTAATTTCTTTATGCAAAAGGAAATAGTTCTTCTTACATCATATTCTCACATATATGTCTGGGAAAAAGACCATACTCCCTCTAATTCTCCTATATTTATACAAACAACAAAACCTTTGGGTTTCCCCCCTCGGGTGAACTTTGGGGTTCCCCCAACCATTTAATCTTACAATTTTGTCCTTTGTGAGTGCTCATGATTCGTACAATACGTTACATTTTTTATTAATATTTACAAGCACTTTGTAAAAAGGGATTGGCTTGGTAACTGATGAGCCATTTCCAAGCCCAGTCCTCTACTGCTATCAATTCTGCTTAGTAATCCATTGGTCCTTTTAAAATCCTGTTGTTCTCAGATCTTCACTCTCTTCTTTTTTAGCAACACCTATGCTTCTTACTTTTTCTTTCTTCATCCAACTCCCTTCTGCTTTGTCCTTCATCTATGTCTTCTTTGCAGTAGTAATCATCAAACTGAGGTCTAAAGAATCTTCTAAGTTCGTCTGTAGTTAAAACAAAAATTCATCATTAATTTGGATTGCATCTTTTCAACAAACGTAAGCCATACTAATAATAAAACTAATCATCAAAATGAGGCCCTGTACTGCACTGTCGTCACGACAACCTTAAAATGATAAGAATCTAAAACCTCTGCCGCCCATAAGATAGGGTAAAAACACACACAGAACAGGCGAGAAAAACCCTCACCAGTGGGAAAAATCACTAAAGCATCGGCATGATAGTCTTATTCACAGCCGCAACGGTGGGCTTTAGACAGACAACAAGTTCCTTGAGACTACTAAGTCTATCGGCATCGGAAAGACTAAATACTATAGCATCGGGCGGAAAAATCTCCTCGTCGACAAACGAAACGACATAAATGTTGGGTGATTAGTTCACTAAAATGCTGCAATGGTGAAAACTGCATCAACTAAGGGTTCTATAGTCAACATAAAACATCGATGGTCGACAACTCTATAATTCGGATGCTTAGTGCATTATGGAGCCACAATGGTGGAAGACAAAAGAACTATGGCTTCCGCTGCAAATAAAACATATCGACGAAAACCAAAACAAACCGTCGGTGAGTGAAACAACTATAGGATCGGATGATCAGTTCAAAGAGAAGCTGCAATGGCGGGCGATGAACAAACTAAAGGCTCTGCAACCGCCCGAGAACATTGGCAATCAGAGGCTCGGAGGACTAAATCGTATTGTGTCGGCACATGGACCAACTAACCATTGGAGAGATAGTGTACTACGCAGCTGCAACGACGTGAGCCATACAACCTAATGGTTCCGCAATAATAAAAAACAACGGCAAAAATTAAACCATCGGAGAAAATCAGAACAAACCATGTCGGACAGTTAGTCCGCTTCGGATCCGCAATTGTGGGAATCAAATAGAATACGGCTTTCGATCAATGTCATAAACCCCTCCAAGGGCAAAAATAAAATGTTATCGCAAGCAAAGTTTGAACCAATAAAGTCATGTAATTAGCGAAAGAAAAACTAACCATCAGCACATTCTTTATCTGTCCTCCAAAACGACGGTGATATAGAAGGTTGATGCTCCGATCATGATAAAATGTCGATAGTCCGAAGAAAAAAAAACAGGTAAAGGTGCATCGGCAAAAATAAAAATAGGCATCTGAACGTTCATTGCTTAATCTCCGCAACGGTGGCTGCGTAGAGAACTATGGCCCCAATTTACTGTTTAAAAGACTTCTGATAATGAAAAACAAAATTTCAAGTTCAAGTCCAACAAAAAATAGTCATTCAAACTCTCGAAAATGGCAAACAATTAACCCCAATTCAACCTCATGATCCAAATTCGTAGCAGAAGACAACATAGTTCATCAATCCAAACAAATCCAAGCAATACAAGATTTAAAAGGAGGGTCCAAAATTTTAAAAAAATTTGGGAAATTGTTGTAGCTGCAACAGTATGATGTGCAAGTGCCTATCTAAAATGAAAAAGATAGAGATAACGAGGAGGGTCATAATGTGATGCGCAGGTTCTTACCTCTCGTCTTACCTCTCTTGCATCTAAATCACAAACATCAAGAAACTAACTATAACTAACTAACCTATCCCTAGGGAGCAAAATTATCATTTAATGGTGAGTAATTTATTTTAGTGCATGCATTAGGAAAAATCACATATAGCTGTTATTTATTTCAGAACACATTAACATTAATAGAAATATGAACAATAAGATAGCTTATTGTTAATTACAACCTTCATTACTCACAGTCGAAATTTCACAGAATAAACTAGAGTACATTCATAACATGTAAAGAAATTCAATGAGTTAGAACGATCTCACAGTTAATGGAAATAAGCTGAAAACGAAATAGTTCACATTCAACTGATCCATAGCAAAACATTTAAAACATTCCACCAAATTTTCTCCAGCAGAAACTTGTAACTCTTTATTGTAAAAGGAAATAGTTCTTCTTACAATATACTCTCAAAAATGGCCTAGGAAAGAAGTCCTTTCTACATCCAAACTCTCCTATATTTATACAAAAATAAAAACCCTTGGGCTGCCCCTCAATGACTTTTGGGCTTCCCCAACCTTTCACTTCCAAACTTTTGTCTCGTAGCATATGCACATAATTAATACAATATATTACATTTTAAATCAAAACTTTTTAGAACACTTAATGAAGAGGGGCCAGCTTGGTTGTTGATGAACTTTTTCCATGCCTGGGCCTTTGCTACTATGCCTTCAAATCTAGAAGGCTCAAGAAAATGGATATTTATCTCATATTTAGTAGCCTTGTTCTTCACTCCTTTCATCCTTGCTAGACTCAGGCACAACTGATCTTCAAGTAGATGTATACTTATAGCTGCATGTGCCACTGCATTATTTAAAATTCGTTCATCTAGATCCTTTACCTGTTGGATCTCTTGCTCGTCTTCTTGATATCTATTCTGTAGATGTTCTATAAACAAGTCATGTTCTGGTATCACATTCAATCTTTTCTCTGCATAAATCTAGCATCTTTTGTATGTAGCAAGCACTTTCCTACAGTATTTGGCACATGCTCCCTTTGTTTTCTTTATAGTTTTCTTGAATTCTTCCACAACATTAATTGCAAACTCCAATAAATCATATTCCTGTTTTAAACTCTGCTGGTCTTTAACTGGTAACTTTGCAGGAGATTCCTTATTTGTTTCTATCCACACCATTCTTCCCGTTAGAATCTCTAGAATCTCTTGAGATCTGTCCAAAAAATATGAAGTAGTGTCCCAAATTTCTTCTAATCTGCTATCTATATGTAAAATCTTACACCTTTCTTCCTCAATGCACATTTGTAATTGGTGGATATTCCTTCTTTGATTTAGAACATGTTCTTTTAAAGGCTAGAAGTCTGTCTTCTATTCCATAACATCTTTCAGTGATGCTATCAATGAAGTATTCTGTTATTCCAAGGCTGCCTCCTGCATTTGATATTGCTTCTCTCTTTCCTCTATGGTGGCCTTTTATGTTTCTAACTCAACAATTTTTCTTTGTAAACGGTCCTTCTCTGCACTTATATTTTCATAGGATATCTGAAGGTCATGTTTCTTAGTTTTCAATATTTGATGCTCTAGCTGTAGCCTTTGTAATTCTGCTAAGTTGTCTCGAGAATTCTTTTCCGTCTTCTCTGCAGATATTTCTAAAGCCTCCTCATTTTCCTGCAAAGTTTGGAATTCTATTCTTGAAGTCCTCACTTTAATCATCATGTCCTCGTATTTCCTTTTCAGCTTCTGACCCTCATCTCTCTCCTTCTTTAACATTTCTTTTAACTGTGCTGCATTTTTTCTTGACTGCTTGAGGTATGTCATAAGCCTGTCTACATTATCTTCAATTGCTTGGGTTAATGCCAGCCCAGCTCTTACTGTCAATCTTGGATCTGCATCCGTTCCATGCACCAAGGTTTTATCTGTTATCATCTTTCCCGATTGTCCTCTAGTTTCAACCTTTTTCTTGGTTCTTTTTACAATCCTTTTCTTCTCCTTATCATAGAAAATAGTACTAAATTTAGGAACCTCATCCCCTTCTTTAGGCATGAAAGGGATTAAATTTATTCCAGAAAGCGAAGCTTGTCCCAGTGTACTGCCAGAAGATGCAACAGGCTCCTGGGGATCAGGATTATATTGTCCATGTCCTTGATCTGTGTGATCTTGTCCTCCCTATGTATCTACCTACTCAACAGTCTGTTGGTCCTTTTGAGATCCTATTAATCTCATGCCTTCACTTTCTTCCTGCCTTTTCTTGATCTCTGCTTCTTCGTTTCTCTTTCTCTCCTCCTCTTCCTTCCTTGTTGCTTCCTCTGCAGCTCGCTTTCTTTCTTCTTCTTCATTATTCATCCAACTCTTTGCCTCCTGTGATAAACTTCTAGCATCTTCTTCTCTCTTTTTGGCCTCTTCTTCTCCTAATGTCTTAGTCTTCTCTAAAGTTTGCCCTTTCCCCCCATAGTAGCTATTTTCTGTTTAAATCTCTTTTTAAGGGAAGTTAGGTTCTTTGCACTTCTGAATGTTTCCTCGTCTTTGTCCCAAAATTTGGTATATTCAAAATGAATGCTTGCCTCCTTACAGTGATCTGCTACTTTATTTTGGGAGTCATTCCTGTGAAAATTCATTTCACCAAAATGGAAATGCTCCAGCTCCTGAACAAATTCTGTAGTCTGTTTTACCTTTGAAAACTTATAACTTCCAAGCCAGAAAGGTATTGTAGGATATGCTGCCTTTTTATGTTCAAACGAGAAATTTCCCACACCATCAATATATACCTGGCTAACTGCCTCTTTGTGTAGTACATATTCAGTGGCATACTTAGGGAGTAGAGAAGGTGCTCTAGAACTGCCATACATTCTTATATACAATCCTTCCTCGGTCAAATAATAGTCTCCGTATTCCTCGATGACTTTGAATGCTTCTTTGGACATGTAGTTGCATTTAGTCAAGAAAATTAGGGTATACAAAGGCATGATGAAGTGTTCATAGATTTCCCTGTAATAGCTATAATATTTATGGGCCCAAAACAATCTATATGTTGTGTACACTGGGGTCCTGTCCCTCTCCCAGTTACATCTCAAGGCTGGAAAAGACTGAGTGCACAGTATACAGACAATCGGGATGGAGCTCATGTAGAACTCTGATTTCTTCTGTGACACTCGTCCCAAGGCTGTCGATATGCATGCTGAGAGGCTATTTGACACTATGTTCGACCAATTAAAAATGGTTCCTTGAGTGGCCACATAGAAGATAATTGGTATCCATCCTATCTTGAAGCTTTTCCCATGAGCTCTACCAAAAATCCTATTCAGCATTAGTGCAATGAATCTATAGGGAGTCTCGAGAGTAGAAGTATTATATTCTCTAGAAGGCCTGGTTTGAAAGTTTTTCCCTGGTATCATCATTCTTTTAACTGTTTCTACCAGATCCATAGTTGTCTCTTTCAACCAACTTTCTGTCAAGTAAATCTGGGTAGGAGGTAGATGGTATGCCATAGAGACATATGCAGGGTTATATGCAGCGTATCCCTACTTAGCAGTATTTTCAAGAATCATCATAGTTACATATGCCCTAGGTAGAAGTCATCCTATCACCTTTGAACACGGGAACAACTCAGGTCTTGTGGCTACTTTTATGAGAGCCGATTTCTCAATGTTTGCATAAATGGTTAGCTCTTCGAATCCTACATCAGGTATGTCCTGATTGGAAATCATCCTGTATATCTCTCCCCATTTATAGTCTGGTTTGACCTCGATGGAAGCTTTGGTATCTTCATATATATATTCAACCTTGGTGATGATCTCAACCTCAGGTTCTCCTTCAACCACAGGAGCCTTTTTATTTTGTCTTTTCGACATATTTTCTTTGCAACAATCACCCTGTCACAAACATAGCATGTTCTTAGACCCATTGAGATTTTTAGCAAGTGTTTTAACAATAAAAAAAAAACTGTATCAATTTGTTTACCTCTTCCATATGCATTCTGAAAAATGAACTACACACAGTATTCAATGCATGAAAAGAAAAAATGACAAGGCAAAAAGACAAATATGCAAGTTGTGTCTTAAAATCGCCTAAGTCCACTGTCTTAAAAAATTCACAACCCTAAGAGAAAAAAAATTCTCTATCTTAACCTGGAATGCATTTGAACTAATCCGATAAAAGTACGAATCACACATTTCTACTGTTAGTCTTCAATAACAAACTTCAAAACATTAGATCCTATAATGTGCTCTTCATGTTGGAAAAACCTAACCCGACCAAAACATGGAAAACTTCCACCATCCCCTGAAATAAGGTAAATGCACATAAAAAGTTTAAACCCCCCCCCCGGACGGCCATGGACAACCAAAGAATGGGTGATGTAGACAACGTAATGCTTGTCTACACTGTCCCCTTAATCTTTCAGACTGTAGTAAAAGCATACATAACGACCCAATCAATCACGCAACCTAAAAATCCCCCGCCAAAGAAAAACTGTAACAACTATCTCTTTCACCCTAAAACATTATGCATACCGTGAGGACAAACATTTTTTTAAGCAGACAAACCCATCCCATGGACCACCTAACTGGGAAAACCTAACCAGGGAAAAACCATGGTTCCAAATTGACTAATAAAAACCAAAAAGACAAGGTCATGGTTCACCTAGCTGTCAAAAAGCAGTGTAGTCGATGGACTGGAAAAATATCCATGGTGGCAAGTCCAGCGAGTCGAGTTCGGACAGCTGGCCACGTGAATCGCTACAAATGACAAGGACTAGAGCAACGACGAGTTCAAATCTGGATAAAAAATAAAATAATGCTCCCCTTCTTTATATAAGCCTCGGCGGAAAAAGTCAGTGGGAAAAACCTTATCGACAATTAAACTCATCGACGACCAACCCCTCTAATCATCAGAAACATAGTCCGAGTGACAGCTGCAACGACGGACACAAAACCAACTACGGGACCCAAAAGACTATTAAGTCTGTTAGCATCGGAAGCTCTAAGCGCTAAGTGTCATAACTTCAAAACTAAATGCCTTTCGCAGTGTCAGCATCGCCAAGCACTATCATCGCGACTATCGGAGATCGAAATCTTTAACCTCTAAAGCATCTGTGAGGAAAAAAATAACTCTCAAAACTTGAAACCACAACATTCTCCATAGTGTCGGCGATGTAAAAAGTATTATTGCAACTTCACTCTTTTTAAAAGGTATCAGAACTCGGATTACCTAAGTTTTAAGGTATCGATGAGAGGAAAGACTATCCTCCGGGATGTTCATCAACTGACTCCCACAACGTCGGCAGCATAAAGGACTAATGCTCCGGTTCATTCATCAACTAACTCCTGATAGCGATAAAAAATTCACCAATAGTCAAAACAATAGGTTTAAAAAAATAAAAAAATAATAACAAAGCATCCACGACTCCGACGTATTGGCGAGGAAGACAACAGTACTAGATCATCAACTTCTGCAATGGCGGAAAGACAGTTGAGTATGCTTCCGATTTCAAAAGATCAAATTTTTAAGTAGAGAAGTCTGGACTTCCATGACCGATTTAGGGAAACCGAACAATCCTAGGCTAGATATAATTGAAATTAAATAAAAAAGAGGGTCCAAAATTTTAAAAACAAAATTGGGGAAAAGGTTGCAGCTACAACAATTGGCGACTACCTGGTGAATATAGATCTTTGAACAATTTCTTCTTTGAACAACAGACTGTTTTGACAATACCAACATGCTGAATTCTTCAAGATATTTGGATTTCCCAAATGGCAAAGGTATGCACTTTAATCATTGATGATAGTCCAAATTAGGGAACATGGGAACCAAGACTTCAAAGTCTAGATAACTCGTTTGAGGCCAGGAATATGAACTTCATTTTTACCTTTGTCTTTGGGTAGCTTCCAGCTTAGACACCACAGGATACTAACATATGGTAACAGAAATATTCATTTGTTCCTCATTCCCATGCCATTTTGCACTTTTTATGCTTTTGGACTTTTGTCCTCTTTTGAGTCCCCCTACATGCCTTCTTTTTGAATTTTTTAATTCAGGCTCCTCTATCCATAGTGTCCTTTTGTGTGAGAGATAAATTTATTTTTCAGCTCACGGGCAGAGAAAAACTTTGGAAATCTTGTACTAATATGGTTCAGTACTTTGTTTTGATACATATTGCTTTTCTGAGGATATTTTGACTCTTATTTGACTTTTGGCTTTCAATTCCTGGTATGGAATCATTTAAATATAATATACTCTTCACCCTGCTTCCTCTCCATGGGTCTTTTGTTGTCACCCCCTAAGACATTTTTTAGTGTGAGATGAATGGAGCCTCGAAATAGTATTATGGACCTTTTGATCCTGAGTTATTTCACAAGGATTAAGTAAGACTTCAATGTGTTCATAACCATTTAGGAAAATTGCTAAACTAGAAGAATTTCTTTCAAAATAAATTAATAGTACATAGTATTGTAATCAAAGATTTTAATTAATCCATAATTCTGATGAACTCCATGCAACCAAAAGTTTTGCTTCTTTATTACAATCAATCAAACCCTAACTAGAACAAAAAACCAAAAAATCCTCAAAAATAAAACAAACCAATCAGTTTATTTATGTACAAGACAAAAAATGAAAATCAAGAAAAATAAGGTTTGAGAATTAAACCATTTACTCATAAGTTCTCTTTCCACCCTTGTAAGTCTTGCAACTTGTAAGTTGAGGGGCCAAGATTTGCTACAATTTGAAAAGGACCTACCCATAATTGTTGAAACTTAGTGTGCTTTCCTTTTTCATCGTGTGGATGATCCCACTTAAGAACTAGATCTCCTACTTCAAATTCTTTGTTCCCATATTTATGCTTATCAAACCAACGCTTCACTATTTCCTGTTAATGCTTAAATATTTCTTTGGCTTTGGACCTAGACTCTTCTGACTTCAAAAGATTATAGATTCTAATCTGTGGGATTTCATTATCGGTACCTCTAGATTCCTGAGCTATTATGGAAGATGGTAACAGAATGTTGGGAGGAAGAATAACTTCTTTTCCATAAACAAGAGTGTATGGTTACACACCTAAGGAATTCTTGGGTGTGACTCTATTAGCCCAAAGAGCATTAGGTAATGCTAAATGCCAACTTCTCTAATTTTCTATTACGGTTTTTATTAGAATCCTAATCAGATTTTTGTTTGTGGATTCTGCCAAGCCATTTCCTTATGGGTAATAATTTGTAGAATAATGCAACTTGATTCCTCTTTCATTAGAAAATGCAGTTAATCTAATAGAATAAAAGTAAGTAGCATTATAAAAAACCAGGGAAATTGGAACCCCAAACTTGGTCATAATGTGATCCTGTAAGAAATCCATGACTGTATCTTCATTTACTTTTTGTAACGGAATAGCCTCGACCCATCTGGTGAAGTAATCGGTTACCATCAAAATATACTTGTGTTGCAAGGAATAATTTGGGTTTATTTCTCCAATAATATCGATTCCCCATTGTTCGAATGGTTCTGATATCATTACTGGTTTTAAAGGCCCTCCTGCTTTAGCCTATCTTCCAACACCTCTTTGACAAGCATCACATTTTCTAATGTGAGCATGAGCATCCTTAAACAGTGTAGGCTAGTAATATCTAGCTCTGAGAATCTTATGGGCTGTTGTATCTCTGGAAAAATGACCTCAAGCAGGCCCATCATGCAATTCTGTTATGACCTTCTTTACATCTTCCTGTTCTAAGCATCTGAGAAAAACTCCATCGTAGTTCTTTTTGAACAATACTCCATCAATTATCTGATATGAAGCTGATTTCAGACGTAATGCTCTTCGCTATTTGGAACTCCAATGCTTCGACAAATATCCTTCTTGAAGATAATGGACTAGGTCTCGGTACCAGGAATATGGAGCTGTGAATAAAGCACATACATCCACCATATGTAACTCAACTTTATTATCCCAACTGTTTTCTTCATTGTTTTTACCTTCAGTCATTAGTTTACACAATACTTGTCCTTTTACTATGGATGTTGGTTTGAACTCAAGATCATATTCTTGTAAGGCAGTTGCCTAGTTTCCTCTTCTTTCTCCTAATTATTTTTGTACAAAAAGAGATCTTACAGCTGGGTGTGGAACTATTACCTTGGTGCGGTTCTTAGGTATATATGGCCTAAATTGTTTTATCACTTTAAAAACTACATAAGCTTGTTTATCAATTGCTGGATAATTCAATTCAGCTCCATGCAGACCAGTGCTCATAAATGATATGGGGTACTCATCTCCCCCATCTTCCTTTTGTGTAAGCACAGCTTCCAATGAATCATTGGATGCAAAAGTGTACAATGAGAAAATCCTTTTCAAAATTTGGACTTTTGAGTGATGGTGAATGAGCAATATATGTTTTTATCTTACTGAATGCATTCTTCTCCACATTAGTCCATTTGAATAGTACACTTTGTTGCTGCAAAGATTTGACAATTTGAGCAAAATTTGGGACAAATCTCTGCACAAAATTTATTGTCCCCATAAATGATTGCATGCCCTTTTTATTATGGGGTAAAGAGATCTGTTCTATGGCTTTAATCCTTTCTAGGTCTATGGAGATCCCTTTCTTAGAAACCACATGACCCAGTAGCTTTCCTTCCATGATTGCAAACAGGCATTTCTTAGGATTTAGTGAAATACCATATTTTCAACAACGCTCGAAAATTTGTTTCAGATGAAATGCATGTTCCTCTCTCTTTTTTGAAAACATTGTGACATCATCTAGATAAACCACAACACTATGGCCAATCAGACCGCAGAAAGCTATATCCATGGCCCTCTTGAAAGTATCTCCAGCATTAATGAGTCTAAAGGGCATTCTCCTGTACGCAAATTTCCCCACTTGATTCTGAATGTGGTTTTAAGCCTACCCTCTTCAGCTACTAATACTTGATTATAGCCAGAGAATCCATCTAATAATGAAAACAATTCAGAACCTGAAACCATCTGCAGTATTTGCTCCATGGGTGGGATTGGATAGTTATCTTTATCTGACACACGATTAAGGTTTTTGAAATCTACACAGAGCCTGATTTATCTTGAATTTTTTCTTACTGAAACCAAATTAGAAACCCATTCTGAATGTCTAACTTTGAATATGATTTTAGCATCCAACAATTTTTTTACTTCACTTTGAATTAAAGGTTCCAGCTTTGGATGCATCTTCCTCAAAAGTTGTTGGTAAGGCTTGACTCCATCTTTAATTGGGATGACATGTTGTATGATCTTTGTGTCATAAGTTTTAAGCTCTTCATATGTCCAGGCAAACACTTCTTTGTACTATTTGAACAGACTGATGAACTTACTTCTTTCGCCTGGAGAACAGTACTTTCCCAAATTTACATATTTGGGTTCAGCTTCAGTCCTCAAATTTATCAACTCAAATTGTAAGGATGAGCTATGATTCTTGATATTTGTTGGATTTTTGAATTTGTTATTTAAATCAAACATTCGTTCCAAGGTCCTGAATCCTTTAGGAATAAAGTTCCTGAATTTTAATTTTGCTTGATGTTCTTCATCATCTATTATTGCTCCTTTAAAAGTCTCATCATTCATCAAACACTCCAGAATTTGCTGATCATTGTAAAAAACCCGTAGATTTGTGATCATATCTGGAACAGAAGGTCTGAAAAGTAATTCAATAGAGTATCTATTATTGGAAGGCACTAGCCTTGCAGCTGAGTTAGCTAGTAAATCAGGTGCTGCATTCTTTAATCTAGGAATGGACACAATATTGAATGTATGAAAATTTATAAGCAAATCCCAAACTTCATTTTGATAGGCTTTCAAATGTGGTGAAATACAGTGTATCTTATTTTGAATTTGCTTAACAACAATTTCAACATCTCCATATACTTTCAGATTTTTTACTTTCAATTCTATTGCCCTTTTAAGTCCCTGAACTAGTGCTTCGTACTCGGCTGTGTTATTTGTGCATTCGAATTCTAATCTACAAGAAAGAAAATGTTTATTTTTTCTTGGATCAATTAGGACACAGCCAACCCCTAATCCTTCCAATGTTTTAGAACCATCAAAATAAAGAATCCAAAAACTATCTACCTCTATTGAATTTGAATTACAAACTACATTTGAAACAAGATCTACTATTTTACAGTCAATCTCATCAACCCGTGAAAATCGAAGGAGATCGGGCTGGGTATCAGGTATACTACTGGCTTCTTCAGCTTGGTAATTTCCCGGTTCTAATTCAATGAAATAATTTCCCAACACAGATTTTACTAGTTCATTTTTTCCCTCTAATTGAGTAACATTGTATTTCATTTGAGGATCTCTTAATACTTTTATCTGATTGGGACTTCCCTTATGAGGCAACCATAAATGTGACCAATCTGATGCAAAGTATCCGTCTAGCCTTGTCGACCAGTCTGGACTCAAAACCAGTCCATAAGCATCTGGTATGTCTGCTAATATAATGTCGATGTACTGACATACCCTCTCATCTGTGGATAAGCGAATCAAAACATCTTCCATTTCCCCTATTACTTTCATAGCTATCCTGTCTAATTGAACAACTTGCCAAGTAGATGGTTTAGGTTGTCGATTGATTTTCTTGCAGACTGACAGTGGCATAACGTTGACTAATGCTCCTGAGTCCACTAAACAATTGTGCACATTATAGTTGAAAATCTCGAAATTTAGGAGAAATGATGGGGTTTTTAACTTAGACTTAACTCCCACACTTGCCTCACCAATTTCTTCTTCAGGTGGGTTGTCAGTGGGAAGCTCTTATTCTGGTACCTCAAGTGCTTTTAAAATTTTCTCTTTTTGCTGAGGTAAATTAAACATTTCAAACAATGAGATATTTGCTTTAGCTTTTTTAATGTCTTCCACAATATCATACCACATCTCATGTTATTTGAGTTTCTTCTTGACATTATTAATCTTATCTTCAATAGGATTAAGAGGTGTGTTAATTTTCTTCGGATCTTGACTTGAAATGGTAAAATCAGGTTCTTTAACAGTTGCAGTGTTCTTCTGTATCTTCTTTATATTTTCTTGAAGTTCTTAATCTTGGGAAGTATTGACTTATCTTCTTTTAACAAACTCTAACTTCTTGTTGTCACATTGATTTCTGATGTTTCCTCCTGTTTCAGAGAATCCTCTTCTTCTATATCAAACATTGAGACACAGTCCCATAAAACTAAAGTATCTTCCTCTTGTTTTTCTGTAGATTGATTATCCTTTTCCTCCTCCTTACTAGTTTTTGTCAGTTTGGAATCCAATAATTGATTCATTACTAGTGTCATAGAATTTATCCATTGGGGGCAATTCTTCTCAAAATGAGGTTGTTGATGAAAGGTACAGAAATTATCCATGCCTACATCAGTTAAGTTCATTGCTGCAAGACTGTGTGGAGGAGTTTTAGGTTGACTGTTGTCTTCCCTTTTTTTATGATAAGGCCTATATGATTTGTGAGCCTCTTTTTCCTTCTCTAAATCTATCACTCTGTTGGATAACTTTTGCATCATCTTCAACATCCCTTTTAAATCTTGTGACCGCTCATCCTTAGGCTTAGTCAGTAATAAAGGTTTCTTGCTTCCAAAAGTCTTTTCTTCTGACTGCATAGGGTAATTTTCTATACTTTCCATCTCATCCTCCACCTTCTCAGCTTCTTCATAGGTTTCTACTAATGTAGGTCTCACTAATCTCTTGGCACACATGGCTAGATCAGGCCCAAGGGCTGAGGTATAGTATTCTATTAGAGCATTTTCAGATGGCTTATTAGCTGTAGTGAAATTGTCTAGGTAGGCAACAAATCTTTGAGTGAAATTGTGCACTCGTTCTTTCCTTTCTTTCTTTAGAGCACATAACCCTTTCATTAAAGCTACATGAGTTTTTTGAACTGCATATTTACTTCTAAATAGTCTCTCAAATGTGTTCCAATCCATGATTGAATTTGCAGGCAGTGTAAAATACCATGAGGCTGCTTTTCCTTTCAGGATGTGGGGAAACATTCTACACACTGCATCTTCATGCTCTCTAGCTCGTAGTCCTTCTACAACCAAGTAAAAACTCTGTAAATGATCATCTACCAAAATTCCTTCACTTGGTTCAAACATAGGTAACATCTTGACGAAATCTTGAGGCAAATCATGCAAGGGAGGTGTCAGATTTAAAGGCGACCTAGCTCTCTAAGAAGGATGTGGAGGTGGTTGGTTTGCATTTACATTAGCCATGATTCTGAGTGGAGAATGAGGTTGTGACTGAACATGTATTTGTAAAGGTGAACAGTCAGGTGAACCTGGATACAATTGATTCAAAGGTTGGTCAACTTCTTGTAAGGTTGCTTCTACCAGTTCTTCAAGATCTTCTACCAACACTGAGTCTTCTAATTGAGGGCGATATTTCTTCTGATACTCTCTTCTAGGTAGGAAAGAAATGATAGGTAATTCTCCAATCTTTTTCGCATATGCCCTGGTGATTCTTCTTAAATCATCAACTACTTCATTATTGATAGGATACAGATACCCTTTCTCTTTATCTTCAGGAGTGGGTTTGTGAAACAGACTACTGTCAGAACTGTCACCAATGGAGTGATTTCGAGGAAGTGAGCTTCCTCGGCCAGCCATGCATTGGTGGCCCTCCTTCTAGCGCAAAAAAATGTTGAGGCCTATAAAATTGTAGGTAACAACAGTTAGGGATTCTTCCCAATAAACGTTCCCAATTAGCTTGTTACTGTTTGGTATGGGGAATCCGTTCAATTTATGGTCTGGCTATCGCAGTTCAAGTAACAAATTAAATTTTTTTACCGCTTACGGCCCAGCCCACCATGTATATTTTTAGTTTTTTGTGTTTTAGGTATGATGTGCAAGTGCTTAACTAAAATGCAAAAGATAGAGATAACGAGGAGGGTCACAATGTGATGCGCAGGTTCTTATCTCTCGTCTTACCTCTCTCACATCTAAATCACAAACAACAAGAAACTAACTATAACTAACTAACCTATCCTTAGGGAGCATAATTATCATTTAATGGTGAGTAATATATTTCAGTGCATGTATTAGGAAAAATCATAGATAGTTGCTATTTGTTTCAAAACACATGAACATTAATAGAAATATGAACAACAAGATAGCTTATTGTTAATTACAACCTTCATTACTCACAGTGGAAATTTCACAGAATAAACTAGAGTAAATTCATAACATGAAAAGAAATTCAATGAGTTAGAATGATCTCACAGTTGATGGAAATAAGTTGAAAACGAAATAGTTCACATTCAACTAATCCATAGCAAAACATTTTAAACATTCCACCAAACTTTCTCCAGCAGAAACTTGTAACTCTTTATTGTAAAAGGAAATAGTTCTTCTTACAATATACTCTCAAAAATGGCCTGGGAAATAAGTCCTTTCTACATCCAAACTCTCCTATATTTATACAAAAATAAAAACCCTTGGGCTGCCCCTCAATGACTTTTGGGCTTCCCCAAACTTTCACTTCCAAAATTTTGTCTCGTAGCATGTGCACATAATTAATACAATATATTACATTTTAAATCAAAACTTTTTAGAACACTTTATGAAGAGGGGCCAGCTTGGTCGTTGATGAACTTTTTCCATGCCTGGGCATCTGCTGCTATGCCTTCAAATCCAGAACGCTCAAGAAAATGAATATTTATCTCATATTTAGCAGCCCAGTTCTTCACTCCTATCTTTGCCGGACACAGGTGCAGCTGATCTTCTAGTAGATGTATACTTATAGTTGCATGTGCCACTGCATTCTTTACAATTCATTCATCTAGATCCTTTACCTGTTGGATCTCTTTCTTGTCTTCCTAATATCTATTATGTAGATGTTATATAAACAATTCATGTTCTAGTATCGCGTCCAATCTTTTTTCTGTAGAAATCTGGCATCTATTGTATGTAGCAAGCACTCTTCTATAGTATTTGGCACATGCTCCCTTTGTTTTCTTTACAGTTTTCTTGAATTCTCATGCAACATTAATTACAAACTCCAATAAATCATATTCCTATTTTAAACTCTGCTGGACTTTAACTGGTAACTTTGTTGAAGATTCCTTATTTGTTTCTATCCACACCATTCTTCTCGTTAGAATCTCCAGAATCTCTTGAGATCTGTCCAAAAAATATGAAGTAGTGTCCAAAATTTCTTTTAATCTGCTATCTATTTGTAAAATCTTACACCTTTCTTCCTCAATGCACATTTGTAATTGGTGGATCTTCCTTCTTTGAGTTAGAACATGTTCTTTTAAAGGCTGGAAGTTTGTCTTCTGTTCCATAGCATCTTTCAGTGATGCTGTCAATGAAGTATTATGTTCTTCCAAGGTTGTCACCTACATTTGATATTGCTTCTCTCTTTCCTCTATGGTGGCCTTTTCTGTTTCTAACTCAGCAATTTTGCTTTGTAACCAATCCTTCTTTGCACTTAGATTTTCATAGGATATCTGAAAGTCATATTTCTCAGTTTTCAATATTTGATGCTCTAGTTGTAGCCTTTGTAATTATACTAAGTTGTCCTGAGCATTCTTTTCCATCTTCTCTTCAAATATTTCTAAAGCCTCCTTGTTTGTCTGCAGAGTCTGGAATTCTGTTCTTGAAGTCCTCACTTCATTCATCATGTCCTCATATTTCCTTTTCAGCTTCTGACCCCCATCCCTCTCCTTCTTTAACGTTTCTTTTAATTGTGCTACATTTTTTATTGACTGCTCGAGGTCTATCATAAGCCTGTCTACATTATCTTCAGTTGTTTGGGTTAATGCCAGCCCAGCTCTTGCTATCAATATTGGATTTGCATCCGTTCCATGCACCAAGGTTTTATCTGTTATCATCTTTCCTGATTGTCCTCCAATTTCAACCCTTTTCTCGATTCTTTTTACAATCATTTTCTTCTCCTTATCATAGAAAATAGTAATGAAGTTAGGAACCTCCTCCCCTTCTTTAGGCATGAAAGGTATTAAATTTATTCCAGAAAGTGAAGCTTGTCCTAGTGTACTACCAGAAGATGCAGTAGGCTCGTGGGGATCAGGATTAGATTGTCTGTGTCCTTGATCTGTGTGATCTTGTCCTCCCTGTGTATCTATCTGCTTAGTAGTCTATTGGTCCTTTTGAGATCTTGTTAATCTCAGACCTTCACTTTCTTCCTATCTTTCCTTGATCTCCGCTTCTTCGTTTCTCTTTCTCTCCTCCTCTTCCTTCCTTGCTGCTTCCTTTGCAGCTTGCTTTCTTTCTTCTTCTTCATTCTTTAGCCAACTCTCTACCTCCTATGCTAGCATTCTAGCTTATTCTTCTCTCTTTTTGGCCTCTTCTTCTCCTAATGTCTTAGTCTTCTCTGAAGTTTTGCCCTTTCTGCCCATAGTAGCTATTTTCTATTTAAATATATTTTTAAGGGTAGTTAGGTTCTTTGAACTTTTGAATGTTTCCTCGTCTTTGTCCCAAAAGTTGGTATATTCAAAATGAATGCTTTCCTCCTTGCAGTGATCTGCTACTTTATTTTAGGAGTCATTCCTATGAAAATTCATTTCACCAAAATGGAAATGCTCCAGCTCCTGAACAAATTCTGCAATCTGTTTTACCTTTGAAAACTTATAACTTCCAAGCCAAAAAGCTATTGCAGGATATGCTCCCTTTTTATGTTCAAACAAGAAATTTCCCACACCATCAATATATACCTGCCTAACTGCCTCTTTGTGTAGTACATAGTCAGTGGCATACTTAGGGAGTAGAGAAGGTGCTCTGGAACCCCCATACATTCTTATATACAATCCTTCCTCGGTCAAATAATAGACTCCATATTCCTCGATGACTTTGAATGATTCTTCGGACATGCAGTTGCATTTAGTTAGGAAAATTAGGGTATACAAATCCATGATGAAGTGTTCGCAGATTTCCCTGTAATAGCTATAATTTTTATGGGCCCAAAACAATCTATATGTTGTGTACATTGGGGTCCTATCCCTCTCCCAGTTACATCTCAAGGCTGGAAAAGAATGAATACACAGTATACAATCAATCAGGATGGAGCTCATGTAGAACTCTGATTTCTTCTGTGACACCCCTCCCAAGGCTGCGGATATGCATGTTGAGAGGCTATTTGACACTATGTTCGACCAATTAAAAATGGTTCCTTGAGTTGCCACATAGAAGATAATTGGCATCCATCCTATCTTGAAGATTTTCCCGTGAACTCTACCGAAAATCCCATTCAGCATTAGTGCAATGAATCTAGAGGGAGTCCAGAGAGTAGAAGTATCATTTTCTCTAGAAGGCCTGGTTCGAGATTTTTTCCCTAGTATCATCATTTTGTTAACTGTTTCTACCAGATCCATAGCTGTCTCTTTCAACCAGCTTTCTGTCAAGTAAATATGGGCAAGAGGCAAATGATATGCCATAGAGACATATGCAGGGCTATATGCAGCGTAGCCATGCTTAGCAGTATTTTCAAGAATCATCGTAGTTACATATGCCCTAGGTAGAATCCAACCTATCACCTTTGAACACCGGAATAACTCAGGTCTTGTGGCTACTTTCATGAGAGCTAATTTGTCAATTTTTACATAAATGGTTAGCTCTTCGAATCCTACATCAGGTACGTTTTGATTGGAAATCATCCCGTATATCTCTCCCAATTTATAGTCTGGTTAGACCCTGGTGGAATCTTTGGTATCTTCATATATATATATATATATATATATATATATATTCAACCTTGGTGATGATCTCAACCTCAGGTTCTCCTTCAACCACAGTAGCCTTTTTCTTTTGTCTTTTCGATGTATTTTGTTTGCAATAATCACCCTGTCACAAATATAGCATGTTCTTAGACCCATTGAGCTTTTTAGCAAGTGTTTTAACAATAAACAAAAAATTGTATCAATTTTTTTACCTCTTCCATATGCATTCTGAAAAATGAACTACACACAGTATTCAATGCATGAAAAAGAAAAAATGACAAGGCAAAAAGACAAATCTGCAAGTTGTGTCTTAAAAATGCCTAAGTCCAATGTCTATAAAAAAATTCACAACCCTGAGAGAAAAACAATTCTCTATATTAACCCGGACCACATTTGAACTAATCCGAACTAATCCGATAAAAGTATGAATCACAAATTTCTACTGTTAGTCTTCAATAAAAAACTTCAAAACATTAGATCCTATACTGTGCTCTTCATGTCGGAAAACCCTAACCTGACCAAAACATGGAAAACCTCCGTCATCCCATGAAATAAGGTAAATGCACATAAAAAGTTTAAACCCCCCCGAACGTCTATGTACAACCAAAGAATGGGTGGTGTAGACAGTGCAACACTTGTCTGCACCGTCCCCTTAATCTTTCGAACTATAGTAAAAGCATACATAATGGCCCAATCAATCACGTAGCCTAAAAACCCCTGCCAAAGAAAAACTGTAACATCTAGTTCTTTCACCCTAAAACATTATGCATACCGCGAGGACAAACATTTTTTTAAGCGGACAAACCCATCCCACAGACCACCTAACCATGAAAACCTAACCAAGGAAAAATCTGTAATGTTCCCTTTTTGGAATTTTACTAAAATGCCCAATTTTTCCAATTTTTTCACAATTTTGGCTCTTGACTAGTTTTGATGTCTAGACCTCCAAATTGACCCAAATGCTTCCAAATTTTCTATGAAGGTACATGACTAATAATAAAAATTAAATATTATGTTCATGTATGTTTTTTTGACCTCCCAATTACTTCTACAAACTTGTTTAATGTTCTGTTCAAAGTAGGAGTCTTTACTAGCAAATTGGGGCTCCAATTCCCCTTGGGTAATTGCCGGAAATGGTTTCACAAATGATCCCAAAGTCACTTGAATTTCTGAACAGAGGCTGGGTATTTGTAAGGTACATTTTCAAATTCTCATATGCATCATGGTTCATTTTATACAGGCTTCTATGACTCTTTCCAAAGCAACTCCCAAGTCACAATTTTGACCCTTGGGGAAAATGCACCAAATCTTCTCCCAATGCAATAAAAATGAGTAAAATGGATTCCAATGCTTGAGTGATGAAAATAAAACTTTAAATACACATTAATTTTAGTCCATACATCATACATTTATCAGATATACATTCCTCCATTCGAAATAATAAGCATTACCATGGCATATATCAAAATAGAGTGGAAATGGTCATTGTTTGCTCATTAAAAGTCATTTTGACATACAACTCTTGGGAATTTCGAATTGAAATTTTTTGAGAATGAATAAAATAGAATATTTAACTGATTAATATCATAAATGGATAATTAAAGGCTCTCTTGATTCAAAATCATCAGCATTGCAATGGTTCACAACAAGATAGTGGGGAAATGACACTATTTCTTCATTGTTCAACATTTTTACATGAATTCTTTTGGGTATTTTGACCTGAGAGTATTATAAACATGAAATAAATATCATATACATTATAACATAAGATAATGAGCATTATAATCTTCCCCAAAGAGATCAATAGCTCACCCAAAGCGCAATCCCTCCATTGGCATGAATATGGTGCGAAAACTGGAAATAGTTGAGAGAGAGTGCTGCAATAGAAGAATCCACATTATTTCCTATAGCTTACACCCGAAAATAAGACTCCATTAAATCTCCATGAAACAACTAAGTGTCCTCTCCAAACACCAACTAGGATGGGAATCTTTCACCCTCGAAATTGGCTTAAGCAAGAAAACTAGTCATCCATTAGCTCTCACAATTCACAAATGACAATTTCACAAATGAGAAAAAACTTCTTCTCATGGATGATCCCTGTATTTTATAAACACTATTGGTATTCTAAGGTTCCAAATACATCCATAAACCAAATCCAATTCGAATTGGCGTGGTTGCTCATGCTATGCCATGTGGCCTCTCTCTGCATCTTCCCTCTTCTCCCAAATTTGAGTAGGAGCCTCTTGGCCTTCTCCAAATCCCAATTTCGACCTGTAAGATGATCTATTCAATCCTGACATGTTATTATTTCAGTATTTTAGCCTTCAGATCTGACTTGTGTCATAACTGTCATAGAATCTCCATCATTGGTGTCATAGATGTCATAAATGTAAGGGGAATCTAGCCAAGTGTACATGAAACTCCCATTTGGCTCTTCCTCTCCCATGTAAGTTACAATTCATCCCAAATTCGACCTATGAAGTATATGGAAAAGTATATTAGCCTTATAATCCATCCAAAAACATTAGGCTTCCCATATATTAGAATTTGCAAGAGAAAGATACCATTTAACATAGGAATTCTAGCTAGTGCGGGCCCCATAGTCTCCATGTGTCTTCATGCTCTATTACCACTTCCATTTTATCTTGTATTTATTTAATAATATTAATTATTAAATATGTATCCCCTTCTAATGTCTAAACATCATTTATTATCCTCCTTATTCCAAATCTCAAAGCTTCCACCCGCAACCTAGGAAACTAGTGATTTTCCTCCTTGGCAATTATTTGAATTTTAGCATCCATTTGACAACTTTCATGAATATGGAAAATGTGATTTGGCCATTGTGACCCAATTCCAAATTTGGGACATTACAAATCCTCCCTTCCCAATATTGCTTGTCCTCAAGCAATTTCAAACATGGTTGTTGAAGAACCTGCTTTCTGTATGATTCTTTGAAGTTGCCACTAAGCTGCCCACTTTGAGTCTTTGAGATACCATGAATATTTCAGAGAGGAACCACCATGCTTGCTGCTGCACTACTCTGATTAACATAACCTTATTAAGTGGGGAATCATCTACCATACTGTTTTTTTCCCAAATAATTCGAAATCAATGGGACTAAAAACTATACCAGGGTTCCATTGCTTACATTGCACTCCAATAATTAAGAGTGCTCTCCAACCCATACCATTTGGAAATAGAATTCTTGGATCCCATTTTCTTGTACGCATTATTCCAAACATCATGAGTGCATAATATATATCATCAAAGTATATAACAACATAATAAGAATGTACATCAAGGAGGTGCCTCACCAAGAAATCATGAAAGTGCTTATACCTCCGAATGAGTAGACTACCATTTGCCAAGTGCATACAAGATTCAAGTGACCAATCAAATCTGCTCCAATGACATAGGTGTGGATCCCATGTCCCATTATTCTACTCCAAAGATATATAATGTGCATCAATATAATCAGCCGCATGTTCTTTCATCCAAGGAGTGAATGAAGAACCTCTACCAAAATCTGAACCAAATAATGAGCAAAGAAAACATGAAGACTTAAAGTGGATCAAACAAGTCTCATCAATACACCCATGAATATGTATATCATCATGAAATAACAGAGGATTTTTGTTCCAATAAGAATGCTCTTCAATCACATATCTCTTCACCCAAGTGTGTGTTGAAGTTCCTCCAACATCAAATAGACTAGGCAAGGAGCAAGGAAAATCATGAGTCTGCAAGTGACTCAAGTGAACATCATAGGTGCACCCATGTAGATGTGTATCATCATAATGTAAAAAAGGATGCTGCTGAAAATGTAATTAATAATGTGCTCCAACCATGTCATCATAAAAATTCAATCTAGGAGTTCCATACTCCTCATGTAACATCATAAAAAAGAACCCTTTCACCCATACTTCATTAGGATGAATGCTGCAAAATTTGGAAGTGTAGGATGTAGGAGAAAGAACCAACTCACCCAAATGATCAGTAAGTGAAAAATTGTCATAATGTGAAGTATCCATAGGGGTAGGATTATTCACCTCCCTAGAAAATGCAAAAAATTCTTCATGGGTTGGTTCCAAGGTATTGAAATTATGCGCTTCTTCAAAAATTGCGTAACCATTTTCAAGAGGCAACTCAAGTTCCTCTTCCACCATTACTAGTGATTGGATATCATCACTATAATCCTCAAGCACATCAAGAACCTGAAATTTTTCATGTTTCTCATGATCCATCATGTCATGAGAATCCTCCAAGCAATCTACCCTATGAAAATCTGAAACATCAGAGGAAAAACAAGTGTCTTGCAACTTTTCAAGAAGTTGTTCATTTTGAATTGTGAGCTTATCAATAAATTCATTATTCTTCAAGTAGGATTCATGTAACCAATCAATAAGCTCAATGACATTTTTTCTATCAAAAAGCAAAGACATGAAATTACCTTTGATGCTGCACATCTCTCTTTGAATCTTCTCCATGTCTTCAAGGAATGATGGCTCCTCCAAGGAAGTAGCTCTCCAACAAGAATTTGATACCAATGCTTGAGTGTCATGGAGTATTCTAAGGTCCTCTTGGATCTTCTTTTCATTCATCTTTAAGGACCCTTCAAGAAAATGAGGCTCTTGCAAATTAACATCCTCATCTTCTTCCTTCTTGCTTGGACCAACTTCATGAAGATCATGTGGTGATGGGGAAGTTTATCTTGTTTCTTCTTCAACTACTACAAGGTATTCATTTTCAGGTTTAATGGAAATTTGGCTTGCAGCAACACTTTCAAAATTGATCTCTATGTCACCAACATAGAGGTGTGAGCACCCATCAGTAGGTACTCCTTCATAGTTCAAGCATCCATCAGTAGATGCTATTTGGTCCATGTCCATAGTAGAATTGGTTTCAGAATGATATTCAATAGTTTCAAGGTACTCTTCTTCCTTCTCATGTGATGTTTCCTCATCTTTTTCAAATTCATTTGGGAGTGAATTTTGATCCTCTTCATGTAATGCCTTTTCTTCTTCACCGCCCACAGAAATTTGTAGCTCCTTGGTCTCCTCCCTACTTGTGCATTGATTATTATTCCTTAATGAGTTATTATTTGAATTATTTTTTATAAATTCCTTCAACCAATCATTAAGGTCTTCACAATGAATAGTTTTATGTGCCAATTTGAATGCTTGCTTAACCTACTTAGACATATCATCACCACATGGCTTAATGAATTTATTCAATTCATATATACCATCCATAACTTAAATAGGTGCCAAGACCATGCTCTAATACCATTGTAATGTCCCCTTTTTGGAATTTTTTATTAAAATGCTCGATTTTTTCCAATTTTTTCACAATTTTGATTCTTGACTAGTTTTGATGTCTAGACCTCCAAATTGACCCAAATGCTTCCAAATTTTCTTTGAAGATACGTGACTGATAATATAACTTAAATATGATGTTCATGTATGTTTTTGTGACCTCCAAATTACTTCTTCAAACTTGTTTAATGTTCTATTTAAAGTAGGAGTCTTTACTAGCAAATTGGGGCTCCAATTCCCCCTGGGTAATTGCCGGAAATGGCTTCATAAATGATCCCAAAGTCACTTGAATTTATGAAAAGAGTCTGAGTATGTGTAAGGTACCTTTTAAAATTCTCATATGCATCATGGTTCAGTTTATACAGGCTTCTATGACTCTTTCCAAAACAACTCCCAAGTCACAATTTCGACCCTTGGGGAAAATGTGCCGAATCTTCTCCCAATGCAATAAAAATGAGTGAAATGGCTTCCAATGCTTGAGTGATGAACATGAGACTTGAAATACACATTAATGAAATTCCATCCATCATAAATTTATCAGAGATACATTCCTCCATTCGAAATAATAAGCATTACCATGGAATATATCAAAATAGAGTGGAAATGGTCATTGTTTGCTCATTAAAAATCATTTTGACATACAACTCTTCGGAATTTCGAATTGAAACTTTCTAAGAATGAATAAAAGATAATATTGAACTGATTACTATCATAAATGGACAATAAAAGGATCTCCCGATTCGAAATCATCAGCATTGCAATGGTTCACAACAAGATAGTGGGGAAATGACACTATTTCTTCATTGTTCAACATTTTTACATGAATTATTTTGGGTATTTTGAGATGGATGAGTTTCATCGATGCGTGTCGGGAGAAAATGTTGAGTTTCATTGATGCATGTTGGGTGAAAAAATAGAGTTTTCACCAATAAAGAAAGAAGGAAGAAAAATTTTCAACATTTTTCTAAGTGTCAAAATTTCCCCTGTCGGGATGAAAAGGTGAGTTTTTCGGATGCTTGTCAGGTGAAATCGGTGAGTTTTTCCAACACGTTAGAAAATTTTGATGAGTTCTGCCGATCGAAAGAGAATGGCAAGCTTTTTCAATGTGTTAGAATTAAAAGAAAAGTTTTGCCGACACGTCAGGAACAAAATCGGATTTTTGCTGAAAGGATGAAAAGGGTGAGTTTTGTCGATACATGTCAAGCAAAATCGATGAGTTTTGCCGACACGTCAGATGAAAAAGGTGATTTTTGTCAATTGAAGGAAAAATATGAGTTCGCTGAAATAGAGAATTAAGCATGTTTTTCAGTGGGCATTATAGGTGCCAGAAAGTTGAGAAATGGCAGGGAAGCCACAAGGGGCCAAGCCCCCTTGACCCACGTCATCCCCCTGAGACAGTCATTTTTGTGAAAAGAAAAGCTTGTGTTTTGACAAGTTTTCAATATATGATTTTTCCAAGTACAGGTAAGTAAATTTTAAGCTCTTGAGAATGTTATGAAGCTAACAATGGTGTTCCTGAACACATTCTGCAGATTCATAGTGCAGATTGAAAAGTTAGTCTTGGTCCGACCAAGAAGGTCAAAGAAGATCAGTGCCAAGAATATTAGCATCATGGATGATGCACGGGATCCCCATGGACATAGGAAAGATGACGTGAGAGAAAAGGAAAGAGATCCCTAAGAGAACAGAAAGTCACTCCAGTGTTGGGGATGTGGAGGAGACCATCTGATTAAGTATTTTCCACATCAGAGTGGGAATGAAGGCCAAGTCCACAACACCCAAGAAGCTAAAACTGTGAGTTAGGAAGCAAGGACCATTCCTAAAAATTTTGCAGTGTTAGAATACCACAAGGCAGATCGTCCATCAACTGTGGTTTAAGTTGAGGGTGAGATTGTTGAGCATACTATTTCTATTTTGATTGACCTTAGATCCACTCATAGCTATATCACCCCTAGAATGTTGAGATGTGGACTTTGAAGAAATAAAATCATAGAAAATCAGGGTTAGTTCAACAAGACACTGGAATCAAGAGGACAGTCGGTGAGGTGGTAAAGAAATGTCCATTGGTCATAGATGGCATTAGAGGAATTTTGAGGTCTAAAATGGGCCTCCAAAGGAAAATAATAAAATAATATTTATTAATTTTGGAGGAAGAAAGAAAAAAACTACTTTTTGTGTTCGTATTTTCAACATATCTCCCTGTGTTTTTACTCAAATTTTGATCGGGAGAGCTCGTTGGATGCGGAATTTGATTCCTCATCCAACGAGTACCCACACTGCATAATTTTCAGGTATTTCTTGTTTTTGGGGTAGCAGGGTCCATCAAAAGTATGAAGTGTGGGTACTCGTTGGATGAGGAATCAAATTCCGCATCCAACAAGCTCTCCCAATTGAAATTTGAGTAAAAACACAAGGAGATATGTCGAAAATACGAACAAAAAAATAGTTTTTTATTACGAATATGTCAATTCAACCATTATGGTTGACTCATTTTATTGAAATTATATTGGTTCTTGAATTCCAACTCACAAGAACTTATTGTTGGCACATTTTCTTATAAGGCCTATTTTAGACCCCAAATTTCCTCTAATGGTTAGTCACCTGTGCAGATCTGAATTTTCTGTCACATTGGATCCTATGATGTCCTCATTGGAATGGATTGGTTGGAATAACATATAATAAAGCCTAATTGCTACAACAAGACTTTTGAGTAAGGCAACCTAAATCTTGTGAAAGGCATTTCAAGAGTGATTTCTAGTAGGCCGATTTCAGCAATGCAGCTGAAGAAGTTATGTGGGAAAGGTTGCAGAGTGTATGCAACTCATGTTTTGGAGGTAGCAGAGAATGTTAATCCTAGGTTGGAGGGATTCCATGTCATTAGAGGAAATTTGAGGTCTAAAATGGGCCTCCTAAGGAAAATAATAAAATAATAGTTAAAATAATAAAATAATAGTTAAAATAATAAAATAATAGTTATTAATTTTGGAGGAAGAATGAAAAAAACTACTTTTTGTGTTCGTAGTTTCGACATATCTCCTTGTGTTTTTACTCAAATTCTGAATGAGAGAGATCATTGGATTTGCAATTTAATTCCGCATCCAACGATTACCCACACTGCATACTTTTGACGGACCCCACTACCCCAAAATCAAGAAATACCTGAAAAAATGTGATGATCCAAAAACAAGAAATACCTGAAAAAATGCGATGATGACATCATCATCACATTTTTTCAGGTATTTCTTGTTTTGGGGTAGCAGGGTCCGTCAAAAGTATGCAGTGTGGGTACTCATTGGATGTGGAATTAAGTTACGCATCCAATGATCTCTCTTGCTTGAAATTTGAGTAAAAACACAGAGAGATATGTCGAAAATACGAACAAAAAAAGTAGTTTTCTTTTATGAAAAATATGTCAATTCAACCATTATGGTTGACTCATTTTATTGGAATTCTATTGGTTCTTAAATTCCAACTCACAAAATTTATTGTTGGTGTGTTTTCTTATAAGGCCCATTTTAGACCCCAAATTTCCTCTAGTGTTGCAAGAATTCAGGGATGTTTTCCTGATGAGATTCCAGGGCTTCCTCTCACAAATGAACTTGTGCCAGGAGCAACACCAATGTTCAATACGCCCTACAGGATGAGCACACTAGAAATGATAGAGTTAAAGATGCAGCTGCAAGAGTTGTGGTAAAGAAGTATATTAGACCAAGTACTGTGTCCCCGTGCGGAGCACCAGTTTGGTTTGAGAAAGAGAAAGATGGTACACACAAGTTATGTGTTGATAATAGACAGTTGAACAAGGTCACTATGAAGAACAAGGATCATTTTCCTAGGATTGATGACCTCTTTGATCAAATGAGACGAGCAAAGGTATTTTCCAAGATTGACTTCGGGGTTTGGTTACCACCAAGTAAGAATCAAGGATGAAGATGTTCATAAGACAACCTTCAAAGCAAGGTGTGGATCTTATGAGTTTGTAGTGGTATCATTTGGTTTCACAAATGCACCAGCTACATCCATGTGCCTCATGAATAATGTTTTCAGTAAGTTTATGGACATGTTAGTTCTTGTTCTCCTTGATGGAATTCTTATTTATTCTAAGAATAAGGAAGAACATGTGGAACATTTGAGGCTGACTTTGAAATCACTCAGGAAGCATAAGTTGTATGAAAGGTTGAGCAAATGTGACTTCTATAAATATAGAATTCATTATTTAGGTCATAATATCTCATATGAAGGAATATCTGTAGACCCTGGAAAGATTGAGACCATTATGAGTTGGCCTACTCCAATAAAGATGATAGATGTAAGATCTTTTGTGGGACTTGTAGGTTATTGCAGGAATTTCACTGAAGGATATTTTGCAGGTAAAGTGGAGCCTATGTATAGGCTGAGGAGGCATGAATGTGAACTTGTAGTTCCATGAGGAGATGACCCTCATGGGTGTGTGCAATCATATCGGGATTTCCTGAGGACTGCAGTTAGAATGACCTGAATAGAGCAGTATAGATTTACCCAATGTAACCAAGGCAGAAATCTACCATGTGCTATGAGAAGGATCTCATGACTGAGAACAAATGTTGGAACTTCAGATTGCAAGTTTTTCTATTGATTATAGGAGACTATGATCTACTGTGATGGTTTTGAATCATGCTAGCAATGGATATGCTTGTATTGCATTGCTTGATGCCTGAAGTTTTATGTTGTTAATTGTAACTGCTTGCCTTATTTAAAATTATGTCAAAATGACATGTTGTATGTGGATGTCCAGGTTTCAGGAAGCATGTGTAGGTAAGGGATAAGTACTCCCATTGGCAAGAGCCAAACAATATGAGGATGGCCTCATGATTGCAAAAATATGATTTTCTGTAGGAAGCAGAATTGTGAATTCATATTTTTATTTGACTATCAATTTTATTGATCATTTGATATTTGGGAAATCATGTATGCATGAAATATATTTGAAAATATATGATTAAATTTTTATGATGACATCTCATGCGAACTGCATACTTATATGTAATGGAGGTGAGATGATGAAAGTACACCCTTGGAGTACATAGCTTCTCGGAAGGATGTACTTGGATACATAGCTTCTCAGAGGGATGTGTTTTGAATAGGTTTGAAAACCTATCATTGAATTTTTTTATGATGACATCTCATATGAACTACATGCTTGTAGGTACCACAGGTGAGATTATGAAAATATGTAATGGGTGTACATAGCTCCTCTGGAAGGATGTGCGAGGGTACATAGCTTTGCCCCCCTGCCAGCTAGGCACCGGTATGTATCACTGGGGATGTCCAGGGTATAAGGCATCTGGTTAGACTTCTTTCAAAAACACATTCATGTCGTAATGGGATTGTCATGAGAGTGGGGATATATGAAGAGAATAACCCCTAGGTATTATGATGTTTGGAAAGGAAGAGCCTGAGCATTGGTAAGAACTTGGAGGAGGTGCTAGGCCTTTAATTCAGAGCTGCCATTAAGCACCGAAGGAGGTGTTGGGATCTGAAGCAGGGCTACTGGATTTGAGTTGAGAGATACCATACATATAATTATTGTATTACTTGGCAAATCCTGGTTGATTTTATGTAATTACACATGTGCATAATGATTAAACTAAGATTTTGAAAAATCTTGTTAAGAAATGAACCCTATGAAAATGAATTTTACATGGGATATAATCTGTTATGGTGCCTGGAAAGGAAGTGCCTGAAAGCATTGGTAAGCACTGGAAGAGGTGCTAGGCCCTCAAGCTAGAGAGTCCTTTGAGCACCCAAGGAGGTGTTTGGCTCTGAACCGGGGCTGACCAAATCTTGATTGAGAGATGCTATATAGATAAGTATTTGGTTTACTTATCAAACTTTGTTGTTGTTTATTTTCTGTAAATATACATGAGCATATGATGCAGCCATGGTTTTGAAAATCTTGTTATAGATTGCATCCTATAGCAATGAATCTGACATGTGAGTTAATTCATTGTGGTGTCCGAAAAGGAAGCACCTGAGCTTGGTGAGTACCTAGAGGAGGTGTTAGGCTCTAGAACGGAGTTGTCAGACATCGGTTAAGAGGTATTTTAAAGTGATCTGAGGCTTGCAGAAACTTGGATACCTTTTAATGCACACCCAAGTGTGGGATGGGGGGGGGGGGGTTGTGAGTGCCATGGTTGTATAGAGCCAAGTCGGATACCTGTGGAACCAAAAGAAGATATTTATGCAAATAAGTATTTAGTTCACTTGGAAACTTCTTGTTGATTTTATGTCAATATACATGTGCATGTGATTCATCTATGATTTTGGAAAATTTGGTGAATACTAACATGAGAATTGACTCATTGCTTGGGGCATGAGCATATGTATTGCTAGTTGCCAAAGTCATTGGAAATGTTCCAAGCTAAGTAGAAGGATTCTCCAAGAACCAGAAAAAGATCATGTGGTGTGTATTGATGCATGCAATCAAGGACTTGGAGGAGTTCGTATGCAAGACAACCACAAAGTGGAACCAAGAAAGAGTTCCAGATCGTGCCATTGCACAAGTAAAGGTGCAGAGGAAGCACTACGGTCCTGAAGAGGATATGTGGGAGCTGGGGAATTCCATGCGATTGGCACACCCAATTTTTGGTTCAATTTTGCAGAGCACTGAGGGCAATTCTAGTGTAACATTTTGTTAATTTTTTGTAAAGCATTGAGGACAATGCTATTGAAGGGAGAGGGGATGTAACACCCTGGTTTTGAACCCAAGGGGGAGGGGAATGTGTGCCCCAGTTTCGACCCCATGGTATTGAATTTTACATGATGTAAATATTTTTATTTGATCATGGTGTGGAGCTCAAGGAAAAGGCCCCACCATCAATTTAGTGGCTAATGTATCGGTGATTAAAATCGATGGCGATGGTTTATGTGCTAGCTAGGCACAATATGTTTTGAGACATCATGTAAAAATGCAAATTAATAAAAATACCACAACTAGATATGTGCCACAATGTGAAATAGATTGGGGCATGATTTCACAAGGAAAAGGCAGGGGGGAATATTCAAACCCTTGAGCCAATGGGGAAAATCCAAATGTCAAAGGGAGAAACCATAAAGCTGTCAACTACCCTTTTTGTATTTTGTGCCCAGTCATCTAGCAGTTGGTTGAGGAAGTTATTCACTTGGGATGGGAAATGTATGGAGGTCAAATTTGAATTGGGAAGACCACCCATTTTTGGAAAACCATGTTCGGCTTGTGGGGCAAGTAAACACCCACAAAATTTTTGCTCTACCCATGAGGTATTCACATCCTTCATTTTCCTCACGCAACTAAAGCTTGTTGAGATCCCTCCCTCTCATTTTCTACTGTTGTTCCATTTTTCTCCATGGCTGGGAGGTCGTTTTTGTGTTGATGAGTGCATGTGTAGAAGGGATTCACGATTTGGGGGTTTTAAGAGGTCGTTTTTGTCTCCCTCATGCAACTGAGCTTGCTGGGCAATTTCCCTCACAATTTCTATTGTTTCCTCACCCCTTCATGCCCAAAAATTCATTTTTTTATTGATGAGTGAATGGACAGAAGAGATTCACGATCTATGGGTTTAGGGAGGTTGTTTTTTCTCCTATAATCCCCATAGACGTTTTTATGAATTCAAATCCATGAATTGGGGGTTTGTAGAGGTCGTTTTTACCTCTATAAAGCCGTTAAACATTTCCTAAAATGTTTTGCTCACGTGGGTCTTTTTCCCCCATTTACCATTTTCGATTCCGGTTCCCAGGACGTTTTTGTCCTCACCTAAAACTTGTATTTGGCTGTGAAGTGCATCCTTGTGTTGGCTTGGATGAGTAAGTCCAAGAAACCATCTATTAGATGGTGTGAGGTGGTTTGGGTGTGGTTGTTGGCTTGGCTAAGTAAGTTCAAGGAATACACATGTTATTGGCTTGTTTCCTTAGCAGTCTTTGAAACCCAACTGTGTGTTGCATTGATTGTGGATGTATGGTCTTGCTATGTGTAAGTCTGTTTTTTCCTTATTCCTTATGGGAATTGTTAAGTCATGAATTTGTTTTCTTTGGTCTTATATATTGTTTGTGTTTTTTGAAGCTTGCTCATTTGTTTACTTCTAGGAAATTTTGGTTTAGAGTTCAATTTTGAGTTTATGCCATTAGTTTTTCATCACTTTTTGTTTTTCTTATGTCTTGAAGGGTTCTATAGGGTATATTTTGATTAATTGTTTCATGAATAGCACTAAGATCAAGGTTTAATCATATAAACCTAGTTTTAAAGTTGAATTATTGATCAAATAACACAAAATTAGATTTTTGAACTTTCGTGTAGCGTAACGATAAAAATAATGCACTGGCATGCTACAAGAAAGTCGCGGGTGCTCAATTTGTCATTTTTCATGCTGATTTCTTCAATGTTTCGTTCCTGGGGTGACTAATCACAACAATAAGTAGGTTTGATACGTGTCTCGTCAGGATAATCATTTAAACAAGTGTTGGTTATGACGTGAGGGAGATCGTGGCAGTTAGAGGTAAATGCATGGTAAATCATGACAGACAGTGGAATAAGGTGAGATTGACGAGAAAGAGGTTCTCGAATTGAGCATTACGAAGCTGGTGGAGACGCTAGGGTGAAGATACATTGCTAAAGAATCAGAAATTGGCAGTTGAAGGAAGATTTAGGGTTTCACAGCGTGACAATTAGAGGTGAGCTGGAGAGTTGAAGACACCTGGAGCGTTCAATTCATCTTTAAGCCAGTCCAGGAATTGACTTCTAACACCTACATCAAGCTTGGAATGAGGTACCTCGTGTGACCTTGGTCATGGCCTGTTAAATTGGGGTTTTTTCTATTAAGCCTTATAATGTCAAATTGTTAAAGGAAAACATGAATTCATGTATTCAACAAACTCCCAATGGTGAGATATTAGTCCAAAAGGTCTAAATGAGCATCGTTTAATGTTAGTAAAGTTCAGCAACAACCTTGTTAAAGATCTTTGGTGCTCTGTTTAACCTGAATTATTCAAACTTGGCACAAAGCATTTCCTGAATTGATGATAGAATAGACTGTATAAAATTGAGGACAAGCAGCTTGTGAGAGTTCAAAGGAAAATTAACTACCAAGACTATGAAAACTTGAAGAAAATAGGCTGTGAAGTCACTAACAGGTTCTGAAAACCACACAAAAGATGAAGAGGAGTGGAAAGACTAATAGGGCTGAGCCCACTGAGCTAAATTGGACAGACAAATTTCTAGGATGTGCTGAACTCTTTGAGAATGTTGGATGGTTGAAATCCTTTAAAAATATTGATGGATATAATAATGAAGTCTCTCACAAATTTGCTCAGTGTTATAACAAAGATATAGTATCATTTGATACTTTGAAGTTCAAATTGACTACGAATTTGGTGGCTGGAGCAACAAGGGTAAAAAATGAAGGAGAACTTTGGTTCAAAAAAGTGCCATTTACTTTCAATGCCCAAAGGTATCTATTGCCTGGTATTGTTCCAGATTGGGGCAAGGGAGTGCCCATCCATAATTTCAGAGCTGAATGGGTAGAGCCTATCAAGGTTCTACAAAGCTACATTACATGTGAAGGAAGGTATGCCTTCGTCTTCAAGTATCATTTCAGGTTCCTTCAACACCTTAGTGGTGAATCAAGGATGAATCTGCCTTTATTCCTGTGAAAGAGCTTGCATAAAATATCTAGCAGGATCAAAGTACACCAAGACCACACTAGTCAGTCCATCTTTCATCATGGACTAATTAAACTTATTATTAACAATGTTCTGTAGAAAGAAGGAAAGACTTGGGAATACTTTCTCTTTTGGTCAAGGTTCCAAAGTAGCCAAGAAGGATAGTCTACCAGAAAGCCAGCTGATAAGGGACAAACCCTGATCAGAAAACTAAGACAAAAAGTGAAGGTTGAAGGTGAAGAATGTGCCAAATTAGAGGAGGTTGTAGAACCAACAAAAGAAGATTGTGAATCCAAGCAGCATCCAGATGACAGTAAGAACCAAAATCTGCAATTCATTCACAAGGAGACTTAGCCTATTCAGAATGAAGCACCAACAGAAAAATTCCTTGATGAAGAGATTATACTTACAGAGAAGATTTCAGCTGATGAAGAAAACACTAAAGCCCAAAAGCAAAGTCCAATTACAATCTTGTCTGAAGATGAAACATACTTGTTGGAAGAAGATGAGTTGACTATTAGTGATAAAACTAGGGTTGGCACAAAAAAGGAGTTTTACAGTCAGGAGGATAGAACAACAATGCCAAATAAAAAGAAGATTAAAGTCAAGGAATTTGCCTCTGTCATTCATCAAGGCAAAATTTTAAAAATGGTAGGAGAGCTTGCCCCACGCTGGAGACCCAAAACTAGACCCAAAAACAAATTGAGGCTAAACATGAAGAAATTATTAAACCCTAAGTTGAATACAGAAGGGATAAATGTGATTGATACTTCTTCTTCTGATGAAAAGCTAGATTTTGGCAAGGGTGACAACAAATGGAAAAAACCATTGAAAACAGAAGAAGAGTCTAGCCTCACTGAGACCAAATTGTCTGCTTTGTTTTTGGAAATACGTGGTAAACTGTTGAAGGAACAACAAAAAGATGAAATAGAGGTTTCCTATTCAAAAAATAAATTGTTGATTGATGAAAATGCTCCTGCTGAAGCTGATAATCAAGAAAACCCAAGTTTTCATGATACTTCCACAAAGCTGCTACCTGAGGATGAGGAAATATTTAGAAAGCTTAACATTCCATGGCTTCCTAATGAGCTACAAAATACAACAGGAAGCAAGGCATTTGACTCAAAGAAAGAAAATTTACAGAGAGCTATCAAGCAGTATAAACATCAAGTAGAGTATATGCAAGAGACAAATGATGGTTTGATTATAGCTAATAAAAGACTCAGGGAAGACCTAGAAGAGGTGAATAATCACTACCAAGAACTAATTGCAGTCTCCAAAGAGGCCTTAAAAAGGAAAAGAAGTACAGAGTTACAATTTGCAGGATTAAAACAGACTGTCAGAAACCTACAGCAACAGAATGAAGAGCTTACTAGAAGAATGATAGAGATGGAAACAGAGCAGTAGAAAGCTAGGAGAAAGGCCCAAGCCTTAACGGGGATAGCTTTGTTGGCAGAAGTTGCTAAAGATCTATGAGCGTTGTCAGAAAAATCAGTTACTTGTTATGTTTTGAAGAATATTTTATTTTTGTAATTACTATTTTGATAATACCATTTTGATGAGTAGGGTGACAAGCAGTTAGGGTTTAGACTCTAACTGAATTTTGAAAGATAGTATTTAGGAAGGTCACAAAGAGAACAAATGGTTCGACTTTTGGATGGCTAAAGGAGGTCTCCTGACTTGTTGATAAGCTAAGTACTTGACTCTCATGTGTATTTGATGAACTGATTATGAAATATATGCTCCATTTTACCCTTCAGTCTGTTCTTTGGCTTCATTTCTAGCTTGTTTAGCTACACAATTGGTAATTTCAATGCTGGCTTATAGTTTTTATGCTTGTAGTGCTTGTCAGTTGTGGATGAACTTCAATGTTATTTTCTGTTGGATACATGGTTATTATATTATGCATCTCATTTCTTCTTTACTTGTGATTTAGTCCCTATTTGGGTTATGAATGTATTCCCTCTTGTCACCAAACTTCACAACCAGAAAACCTTTTAAAAACCCTAAAAACCTAGTTTTGTTTGATTGAATATTTGAGATTGTGTTGGCTTGTTTCTTTGTAGTATGGAAACAATTTATGGCACAAACAGGAATCATGCCCAGCTTGGTAGTAGAAGTGGTGCTGAGAGATTGATGAGCACATTGGCCTATGGTTGGGTGGAACGTTGCAGTGACATAGATAGTTGCGAGGAGGTTTCTTCTCAAGATAAGTATTTTCTTGTGTATTTAATCTCTGCAAATGTATTTTCTTATTTTATGAATTATGAATGATTGAATGAATGAATTTGATTCCGCGGTATATTGCATCATGCATATGTGTATATATGTTTTTGATTCAATGCATTTTTTTTTATTTATGTTCATGGGGCTATATTTCCCGGTCTGATAGAGCATATCAGCTTGTAGTCATGTCCTCTCAGTCGAGTAGAGGGGAGGGGACATGACAAATTCTCTTGTTATAACTTTTGAGAAGACTATTGTAAAATTACCACTATTTTTTATCTCTTACATTTGCTTTATTTTATCATGAAAAATTTCGTTGCACTTATGTTTACGAAACTATATAATATTAGCACAACCATGAAGTTTTCATTTACACCAGAGTGAAGAATAAGTTTACTTGGACTATTGCTTACTTATATTTTTTCTATTGTATCCCTTGTTTCACCAGGTAAGATTTATTAAACTGGAGTATCTATTTATTCATCCATCAGTAAAGGTAACTTATTTATATCTACCATTGTTTACATATTTGCATGAAATTACCCTACTTATTATGCTTAACAACTTCACATCATTGTAGGCAATCAAACCTTTTACGAAGGATGTGAGATAGGACAAGAATAACCACATTCTATTAAAGGACCTAATGTAAGAGGTTTAAGAACCTAAGGTAAGAGGAATACTTACCCTTGTATTTAATCCATTTACAAGCCTAAAACTAAAGTGTCTAAGATTCAAAAACACCTTTTTGCAAGAGGAGGTTTGTAACCTTAATCCAAAATGTACCAATATCTTATATGCATTTCATGGTTTTAATGCACCCCAACTACGTCATTAAGCCAAGCTGAAGTCTGTCTGAATCATATTAAATGTTAGGGCTTATGACCTTTCCTTGAAACCAATGGACCCACGTAGGCAGGTTGACTTTACTCCAAAAAGTAGGTTCATACGCTATTGTCGCCAATCCCTTGAAAAGAACAAGGTGCTAAAATACTCTGTCCGGTGCTCCCATTTACTTCTCATCAAAGAGGTTGGACTTCTGTGTGGATGGTTATCCATTTAGCTTCGTAGTTCTGGACTGGTGAGGTTTATGACGTCCAAAATGCAACCAGCAAGGTTCCCGGGTTTAAATGCATGGATTTGAATCTCGGTTTCACTCATGGTTTGTTCTTTGTGTCTAGGAAATCTCAGTTATTGGTTATTGGTTCTTCGAAAAGTGCCTTATATATCTTCCTCCAAAGATCGTGACTTGGGTAACTTTACTGTATTTTATTTTTCTTTAGTGTTTTTTCTTTTCTATTGATACTCAAACCATGGTGAATCTAACATAAAATTTGGTTGCAGGTTTCAGGCTCCAGCTCTTTCAAGTTATGTGTCATCCCAAGTGTTTTGGTTAGCAATACGCCGGTCTGGAATTATCTTCCTTCGTTGCTTAAAGAAAATCATGGGGATTTGCTGGTTCATTACGCTGCAACTCTAAGAATGCAGAAGGGTTGCGAGGAACAAATTTTTTATCCTTTCATTTGTTCTAGTAGGAATCTTATACCAATCACCCAGGGTTACTATTAGTTGGACTCTGTGTTCCTTGACAAGAAAAATTCAAGATGAGTTGTCCTCTTGGCAGTGGATAGGTTAGGGTTTCTCCTTAATTATATAACTTTGTTCATTTTTTACTGGTAGCAAGGTTTTATCAAATCGTGGAAAGGTTTATAAACGTGATAAAAATATTCAATATGTGAACCATACTATGATTTTTTTGAACAAGATCTCTGGCTCGTAGTTAATTTAATGTATATAATTGTTTAAAGGACCTGCTAGCACTCTTGCTAATTTCTGAGGTTATGTATACAAGTACAGACGATGATTCCCCAACGAGGAAGGGTATAACCAAAAACTTCCTTCAGCTAGAGTATTTGAGATCGTTAAGATGGCCTGTCCTAAATGACCAGTCGCTTAGTCAAACACCCCACGACACGTGAGTTGAACAAGGGTAGGCCATAGTTGAAATGAGGAGCAAAATCATCCACCAGGTAGACAGATGGCCCAAATCCACGGTCGAAAGGGTGCTCGCACAATGAACTTACGCGAAGGATAATGCATCCTATGGTCACGAAATAGTGTGGGTCCCAACTACCTTAGCGATCACGATAAGGGGGAGAAACTAGATCCACAATGGAGATGTGTTTCCCTACATGGATATGCACAGTAGATAAGGTTATGAGACTCACAAAATTCTGCAAAAGTGAAATGTTCAAATGACCAATATCTAACGTGAGATTGAATCAATGGCTCAAGATGTTTTCACTATGACGACATACATGGAAGATAGCTGGAAGGAGGGGCATGAAGCAAGGTACAAGGGCGCACCTTTGAATGGCTCAGATGGCAAAGGAACTAGATCTACGACTAGAGGCCTCCCCACGTGGGACAAAGATGCAAGATAGGTCAGAATGTGAGAAAAATATAAAGGTTATCATGCAGGGGAAGGCACGACATTATTTTATACTCCACAGCATCGAAAAGCGAGAGCCAGAATAGTGCAGGAGCATCTAGCGCATGCGTCAATCTAGAGCCACTTGTCGAATATTACCAAGTAAGCCTTTGTCCCTTTTCACCACCTTAAAATGAAAAAGTCCCAATCTGTAGACTCAAAAGTCCAAAACCTGGAATTTTCAAAAATAGAGGATGCTTTCAGAGATAGAGACACCGAGGTATTCGATACACTTCTCCTACACTGATCCATTAGTGATGTCAAGGAGAAGTTGAGGTTGCTCAAATACCAAGGCACTGATATCGACAACCTTCACTAGTCCTTTTTCCATATGTTCACAACCGAGCAAACCCCAAGGTGCCCGGAATTCATTTCCTGGTGCATTGATAAATACTCTATCTTCGAGAGGGTCATTATGGACATTACCGACACCATAACCCTGTGACCATTCCGTCCTTTAGCCATTAGAAATGCCTTATCAATTCCTGACGAATTTACCCCTAAAGTCCAACATTACTCAAAGGAATCCCTATTGCAGCACTTCAAAAGGTCCTTGGCTGAAATGAAAGAGGGTTTCTCTAAAAAATACCTCAAACCTGATGTTGTCCTATCAAGCCAATCCTCCCCTTTCATTTCTGACCTGCTCAATGAAGAAACCCAATGCTCCATCACATTATTAAGTCAATTCCTTGGCCTAGACACCGATAAATTCATAACCAAGCCCATTCTTAGTCTTCTTTATACCCTGAGCACCTACCCGGTTGAGTCGTGCGAGCCAAGTCAGTTCCCATGGGTGTCGTGCCTCAGGTTCATCCATACCCAATTGGTGAATTTCAACGCGACTAGGACTTTCAGGTTCCAGTCCTACTTAATGAAGACATTCCTTTCCCACAACGAGAATAACTTGCTGCTGCCCGAGATGGTGTTGACCGAGGAAATGAGTGAAAATTACACCAAGTTCATGAATTTCCTCATGGTGCCGATATACATTGTCATGTTCCGAAATAAGCAGCCTCGGGTGCTACATGAAATGAAAATCGCCTTGCAACCCTCCGAGGGGAACAGGGTAGGCGAATAGTTCTTTTTAGAGGAAGGAATGGTCATTCGGTTGTACGGTTTCACTCATCCCCCTAATATGTTGCCTCCTTTCCTTACCCCTAGGGTCTTCTCTTTGGAATTCATCAAGCAGAAGCTGATGGTAGAAGCTGAACTCTTCTTGAAACACAAAAAATATACCGATATCAAATACCCCTGGGATGTGTGCCCTTTCAATATTAAGAACATGAATTATTTTACTATGGTTGAAAATTTGTTGAATGAAATGGGGTTTCCTGTGGAACCCGCAATTGAGTATGACCCACATCATGTCATCTTGAGCAGAAGGACATCTCTCAAGCTGAAAGATTTCAAGCACGAAGAAGTGGCTAGGTTAGCAAAGGCTACCAATTGGAAGGACTACCCCAAGAAAAACCCCAATGATGTTGATAGGGAGGAAGAATCTGTCTCTCCTGCGAGGGACATCACATTGCCAATGCCTGATATTTCAGATGTAGCACAACAGCGATGAAAGTCACTCCATTGGCTAGTTGTCGCAATAGAGAAAGCAAGCGAGGGGGTTTAGACCCCATGGATACTGAGGACAAAGATTCTGCTAGGTATCCTAAGAGACAGAATATGGAGGAAGAGGGACAATTGGCTCATGATCCTGCAGAAGGAAAAAGGGAACAAGGAGTTACGACATACACGGCTGCTTTTGAATTCAAGGAGTACTCTTTCGTAGATACCCTACTAGTTCCATGCCCCATTTCAGATATATGAGTGAGCTATTGAATAAATATATAGAAACTAAGAGGAGACCATCAAAGAAATCTAGCAGTTGTCGTTAGAAGTAACGAAAATTTCCAATCCATAGGTGTCGCTTGTTGCTGTAAGGGATCATATCCGTAACACCTTGAAGGTGGCACTAATGACAAACAACAGAGTTTATGAGATACAGGTAAACCTTGAAGATATCCCCATCCTGGACCTAATAAATTTCCATAAACAAAATGGGGACATCTTGTTCACAGACTTGTTGAGGGCCACCCTAAAGTTCTCCAATCTAGGAGCCGCCAAAATCAAGATTGAGAATTAATAAAGGCAAGAGAAGGTAGATAATCAGGCACGGCAAGTGCAGATGAAAAAGTTGTAGGACGATCTCATGGTTGCCAAAAAACATGCAGAAAAGGGGGTAGGCACCAAGCAGTTGTTAGAATATAAGGAGAAGTCCATTAAATTGCTCAAGAAGAAGGTGTAAATCCCCGCTACTCAGTTATTGGAGGGACCAGAACTATCTGCGATGGAGGAAGAGAAGGAAAAACTAAAAAAAGGAATTACTAGACTACAGGGAGAGACTATTGAAATTCGCTAATAAAGAAAAGAAATGGCATGAGGACATGAACACGCCAGTGAACAATGAGAAAAAATGGAAGGAAAGACATGATGAGATAGAAAGGAATCTACAAGGGAGAGAGAAGGAAATAGAAGAGAGGATGGTAACTCCTGCAGCACAGACAGGTGAGCAAACCATAGTCGAGGCTATATCTCAGGTAAGTATAAAGGACGTGGAGTCAACAGGGTTGAGACATTAGAACAGGGTCCTTGAGAGTGTGGCGGCACAAAGGGAGCAGGAAAAGAGAGCTTGGGAGGCCAAGTTTCGAGACTGGGAAGCTAAATGCAAGGAACTGAAAACAAAGAACAACAAGTTAACTAAGTGGGAAATAGTCCATTTGCGGGTCCAGGGAGACAAACACATGATTTGGGACATCATTATTGAAGAGGCAAACAAGTTCTGGCCTTACCTGGATTACATTGCAGACAAAATATTGGTTATCCACTCTTCTATTCAAGCGTTGGTAGCAACAAGGGAGAAAATCAATAAAAGTCCAATCGAATATTCCAACAATGCTATTGAATTCCTAAACCGTCTGCCAGAGAGTGATCTTAAGGAAGTAAATATCAAGGACAATATTTTCGTCATGACGTGGGCAAGAAAGGTGATAAACAAGCATCACCACATGGATACGATCCAGACGAAGGTTGATGTTTTGGCTCATCAGGTGTGGTGGTTCATCGAATATTTTGACTCCCTGACTAAGAAGGGACTCCCCTTTGTTTTGGTGAGAAGAGGGTGCCATGCTAGCCAAAGAGGAATACCATGAAATGTTGATTATGCACAGATAGGATCACCTGAACTTTGAAGATATGACTCAACCACTGACATGTGATGTCATAGTGGACAAACAGGCAGATGAATTTGAAGTTATGTTCGGTTTTAGAGAAGCATGCACCTACATTTAAAGTTTTTCCTACCAAGAGAACTTTGAGCTACGCATTGTAATGTCCCCGACCCTCTAACCGGCGAAGAGGACGCTACATACACCAAACATCCAGGCAACTAGCACCATGAATATGTACATACATATAAAAACCTGAATGCTTGAACATACTACATACTAAGATGCATAATCATTCATATACACAACGGAAGCGAAACATACAATTCAACATTTAACATGTCCATCATCATAATTCATTAAAAGTAAATATGATTGCAAAATAGATTAGTTACGTATACTTATCTTATGAGAATTGTCCTGCAACTAGCTACGTCACTGCAACGTTCCACCCAACCATAGGCCAGCGTGCTGCTTAATCTCTCAGCAACACTACCACCCCTGAGCCAGGCATGATTCCCCAAGGAATAAGGAACAAGTAGGCTTACACATAGCCAAGGATACACATATCAGCCAAGCCAACACAATTGGGTTTATTAGGCCATTAAGGAGTTGGGAAAGGCTAAATGCTAAGCTGGTCATCTCATTACAGAGCTGGGGACACCTACACCAAAACTAGCCTGACTTCTAAGACACCCACACAGACCAACACAAGGAATCAGTCCCTTATTTGCTACACAGTCCCTCAAGCCCTGACTTCCCTTCTAATGCTATTCAGGGTTTGTGGAGAAGAAAGCCATCCCTCTAGCTCTGTCTGCGTGGTTCCCAAACGCACCAGCTTTATCAAGCAAACCAAGCCCTCATCCCTACTCTAACACAGTCTGAATACTAACCACTACATACACACAGTCAAATAAGCGATTCACAGCTTGGATAAGGAAAACGATTTTTGAGTCATTCTTGGCCCTATCGTGGCCAAAATGACTCCAAAACAACCTACAGCAGCCCCAAAATGTAAAGGCAGACACATCCAACCAATGTGAGGAAACAAGAGCCCCTTCTCAACAATACACAAATGGGAATATACCACCCAAATGTGAATGGATCATTCACAAGAAAATCATGAAGGAACCCACATCACCATTTCCCCAACTACGGCATTCGCACCCACAACAATCGTGAACGCTCATTCACAGGAACAAAATCGTGGATGACAGAAATGACTTCCCCAGCTCTTTGCGTGAGGAAAAAATGATGGAGAAAATCTTGGGCGTGAGGATGAGCAGAACTACTGTCCCTGCGTGAGGATGCAAAACAATGGAAGAATGGGGTCATTTTCTTCCTGCCCACGTGAAGATGGAGAGTCTGCTGGTGGAGTGGGCATGTGGGAAAGGATTGACAATCCTACCACCCACCACTTCCCAGCAATAACTTCCCTCAACTAACATCAGTAGTTTTAAATCGATGGTTGATGCATGGCTTTTTCCCCATTAGTTCAAGGTTTAACAATCCCCCCCCCCTCCTTATCCTTGAGAAAACCATGCCCTTTTCATTATGGTTGCAGTGACATAGCTGGTTGGGGTTTATTTTAATTAATGATGTATATTTACATGATTCCAAAACTAATATGTGCCATATATCACGATATACCATCGGCAATGATTTCAATCGTCGAACATAACACAACCAAATCGATGGTGGGGATTTTTCCTTTAGCTCTGCACCATGATTAATTACAATATATACATCATATACCTTTAATGCAAATGGAGTCAAAACTGGCATGTTACATTCCCCTCCCCCTTCAATAGAACTGTCCTCAGTGCTTTACAAAATTTGAACAAAAATGCTACACTGGTACCGCCTCAGTGTTCCATAGAATTGAACAAAAATGGATGTGCCAATCGCATGGCATCCTCCAACTCCCACGTAGCCTCTTCAGGCCCGTAGTGCTCCCATTGCACCTTTACCTACCCTATGGCTCTGTTCTGGAGCATTGTGACCTTCCTGTTGAGGATGCGCATTGGCTCGATTTGGAACTCTCCCTCGGGTTCCACCTGAATCACATCCCAATTAATCACATGGTTAGGATCATGTACATATTTCTTAAGCAAAGAAACATGAAAAACATTATGAGCTCTAGTGCTAGCAGGCAATGCAAGTATATATGCAACTGACCCTATTCTTTCAAGCACTTCAAATGTCCCACAATATCTTGGTGATATCTTGGCACAATTTCCAAGCTTCAAGGAACTCTTCCTTGCCCTCACTCTGAGGTAAACATGATCCCCAACACTGAACTCCCTATTCACCGTATGCTTATCTGCATAGCTTTTCTGTCTGTTATGTGTTGCTTTCAAATTCTGCCTAATATTTACAACCTCTTCCTCCATTTCCTTGAGCGATTCTGGTCCAAGCACAACCTTGTTCACTGGATTATCCCAAATCACTAGTGTCCTACACCTTCTTCCATACAAAGCTTCATACGGACTCATCCTCAAGGATGCTTGTTGTCCATTGTTATAAGCAAACTCTACCAAGTGTAAGTAATCTTCCCACTTGGTTGGTTTGTCCATCACGTACATGTGAAGTATATCTTCAAGCACCTGATTAACTCTCTCTGTCTGCCCATCTGTCTGAGGATGGTATGCAGTGCTGAAGTTTAGCTTTGTACCCAAATCTGCAAACAACCCCTTCCAAAAATTGGAAGTGAACTTGCATCTTTGTCAGAGACTATTGCCTTAGGCAATCCATGCAATTTGAAAATATCCTTCGTGAAGATCTTTGCAATGTCATCAGTCTTATGCAATGACTTCACCAGTATAAAATGTGCTTCCTTACTCAACTTGTCCACCACAACCATGATGAAATCATGTTGTCTCCAAGTCATTGGAAATCCTGTAATAAAATCCATGGAAATAACTTCCCATTTCCATTCTGGAACTGGCAAAGGCTGCAACAAACCTATCAGGTGTTGATGCTCAACCTTTACCTGCTGACATTTCATGCACCTTGAAATGTATTCAATCATATCATTTTTCATTCTAGGCCAAAAGTACTTCTTTCTAGATGTAGCAATTGTCTTCTGGTATCCTAGGTGACCAGAATACGGAGCTTGATGGATTTCATCCATAACAACCCTCCTTAAATATACTACATACAGAATATAAATTCTGCCCTTATAAGTAAGAAGTCCATCTTCTTCCAATGTATATCCCTCATACCTCTTCTCAAGACTTTGTTGCTGCAATTTATCTGTCACTAGCTCATACAATTCATCTCCAGCAATATGATTAACAATCTGCTGCCTCAAATATGATTGGCAAATACTAAGATATGCCACATGAATTTCCTACATATTCCTGCTAAGTGCATCAGCTACCTTATTCTCTTTTCCCTTTATGTGCTTGATTTCAAAATCAAACTCACATAAAAACTCCAGCCATCTTGCTTTCCTGGCATTCAAAGTAGGCTGGTCAAGTAGATACTTCAGACCATAATGGTCTGTCCTTAGCTCAAATATTCTACCCATCAAGTAATGCCTCCACATCTTGAGAGCATGTACTATGGCTACAAGCTCTAGATCATGAGTGGCATAGTTCTTCTCATGCTCCTTCAGCTTTATCAACCCGTAACATATCACGTGGTTGTCTTGCATAAGGACTCCTCCAAGCCCTTGTCCGCATGCATTGGTACACACCAGAAAATCTTTTTCTAGATTTGCAACTTTCAATACTGGTGCAATGGTGAGAAGACTCTTCAACTGCTGGAAGCTTTCTTCACACCTCGATGTCCATTCAAACTTTATCCCCTTCTTTTGCAAAGAAGTGATGGCATGAGCAACTCTGGATAATCCTTCAATGAATCTCCTGTAGTATCCTGCAAGTCCCATAAAATATCTTACATCTGTCACATTTCTTGGAGTAGACCAATCCATAATGGTCTCAATATTTTCAGGGTCCACAGATATACCGTCTTCTAAGATAATGTGACCCAAATACTGAATTCTATCTCTATAGAAGTCACACTTGCTCAACTTTGCATACAGCTGATGCTCCCTGAGCAATTGCAATGTCAATCTCAAATGCTCTCCATGCACTTCCTCATTCTTAGAATAAACAAGAATGTCATCAAGGAAAACCAGAACAAACTTGTCCAAATACCCGTTGAAGACACTGTTCATAAGGCACATAAATGTAGCTGGTGCATTTGTGAGACCAAATGGTACCACTACAAACTCATAATGTCCATACCTTGTTCTGAAGGTTGTCTTATGAATGTATTCATCCTTAATTCTCACCTAATGATAACCAGACCTCAAGTCAATCTTGGAAAATACCTTTGCTCCTCTCATTTGATCAAAGAGGTCATCAATCCTAGGCAAAGGGTATTTATTCTTCACAGTAACCTTATTCAATTGTCTGTAATAAATACACAACCTGAGTGTACCATCTTTCTTCTTTACAAACAGAACTGGTGCTCCCCACGGAGACACACTCGGCCGGATATACTTATTTTCCAACAACTCCTGCATTTGCATCTTCAGTTCTAGCGTCTCTGGTGTACTCATCCTGTAGGGTGTCTTGGACACTGGTGCTACTCTTGGCACAAGTTCAATTGTGAAATCAATGTCCCTCTTTGGAGGAAGTCCTGGAATCTCATCACGAAAAACATCCCTAAATTCCTGTAACACCTGATAGTCTTCCTACCTAGGAGTTTCATCCCCTGTTGCCTCCAAAATATGAGCTGCATACAACTGACAACCTTTCCTACATAACTTCTTCAACTGCATTGCTGAAACCTACCATACTGAAATCACCTTTGGAATACCTTTCACAACTACTGGGTTCCCTTCTTCATCCATGCATTCAAAAGTCTTGTTATAACAGTCAAGCTTCACCCTGTGAGCTTCTAACTAGTCTATTCCAATGAGAACATCATAGGAACCAAGCGGTAGAAAATTCATATCTACACAAGTGACCAATCCATTCATGACCAATGGGCATTTCTCTACCACTTCACTAACCTTTCTCTTAATTCCAATGGCTAGCTAAACTAACCAAGATTTTCTATGCTTTACCTTCTTCAAAGCACAAATCTCCACTACTCTAGGAGTAATGTAACTGTGAGTAGAACCAAGGTTAATCAAAATAGAAATAGATTGCTCAACAATCTTACCTGCAACTTCAACCACAGTTGACTGGTGATCTGCCCGGCGATCATCCAATGCTGCATAAATCCTATGGACTGTCCTTGCTACTTGACCCACTGTTTCTTCTTCTTGAATGCTATAAGCTGGCCTTGCACTCTCATTCTTGAGTGGACAATTTCTGCACAAGTGGGGTCTTCCACATTTCCAACATTGAAGTGGTCCTCTATTCTATTGTGTATCTTTAGGCTTTTCTCATGTCACTCCAACTGGCTTACTCACAGCTTGGGATGGTTGTTTCTGCTGATTCCTGAAGTTAGAAGGTTTGAAACCTTTCTTTCTTTGGTCAAACTTCTCATTCTTCTTATCCTTCCATGCCTTATGGTAATCTGGTTTACCTTTGCTTTGCACATAGCAATACTTAGCCTTCCTTATTGCTTCTTCAAGAGTTCTAGGTTCATAAAAATCAATTCTATCTTTGTAAGACTGAGGAAATCCACTCAAAAAACATTGGACCTTCACTTTTTCAACTTTGATGTACCTGACATATGTCAACAATTCCAAGAAATTATTCGCATACTCTTCCATGGTTTGCTCTCCCAATCTCAACTCATGGAATTCCTTAATCTTGTCATTATAATACCTGTCAGAGAGGTATTTCTGCTTGAAATACTTCTTGAACTGTTTCCACTTAAGTCTCCTTTCACTGATCCTCTTTACTTGCTTGAAGTGTTCCCACCAAATGGATGCTCTTCCATTCAGATTGAATATGGCAACTCTTATCTTCATGTTTCCCAAATAATCCTGAACTTGAAAGTACTTCTTTATCCCAAGAAGCCAAGATTCAGCCTCTTGTCCAGTCTTTACCTGACCATCAAATGTAGCAGGTTTAGCCTTCTTAAATTCATCTCGAGAGCGATCCCTATGGTGTCTCTTTATTTTTGTTTTATGAGAAGAAGAGCTTGAATCCCCATTAGATTCTTCAAAGTTAGATGATCCACTAGAAGTCCTTCTCCTTCTCCTAGTACTACTCTTACTACCATCCGGTCTTGCTGTACCCCGCCCAGAGTCTATCTTTCTTTGCAAGTCTGTCAAACTCTGCAACATAGCAACATTCAACTGATGCTGCTCTTCCTGGGATTTGATCAAGATTCTCATGGTGGCTGCAACATTTGACAGTGTCTCTTGGAATCTCCTTCCATTAGACTCTATGTCATCATTTCCATTACAAACATTTTCTCCCATGGCATCTCCCGCATGCTCGTAGGAATCCCGAGCATCATAACCGTCATGGGTTCTCATAGTTGAACCACCACTTACTTACCAAACTATAACACCTGGAATAATTCCCTTGAAGGTGTTTATGATTCTGCAAATGTGATAGTAACACAACTGTTAGCTGCATAACATTTACACAAATCATAATTACTTACCTTCTCCTGGAAAAATCATAAAATGACGTTTTTTCCCAAAACACAAAACTTACTTCCTCAAAGAATGACTGTTTCAGGGGGACGATGGGGGTCAAGGGGGGAATTTTTTGTTTTTGTTTTGTAAATCATTGGATTTTGTGCAATCTGGCCCATAATATCGTTTCCAATTCCCACTTTTTAGCCCTGAAAAACCACTAAAAATCTGTTGAAATCCCACTGAAAGACAGTCGAAAAACTGCTTAAAAAATCGCTAAGAAGTTCCCTTGAAAAACCCAAATCTCCTTTGGCCCAATCGGACCTCCTACCAACTAAATTTCTGACACTTCGGCAGTCAAAACACCTAGCTTATCGGTGGTCTGTTTGTCTATTTCTCTCCGGTGTGTCGGATCCGTAGTTGTCTAGGCTTCTGAACTTTATCAGTGATGTCAAGGACTGTCCATCGATGGTTTCATCAACTAAGGTTTTCCACTGTATCGATGGTTGGACACATTATTCATCGGGTGCTCAGTCCCTTAGGCAGCCACAAGGGCAGAAAGTGACCTCACCGTGGGTTTCACAGACATTTATCGGTTGTCGGACCTACTAACCATCGGGTGGATAGTGTCTTAGACTGCTGCAATGGCGGGTTTACAAACCTTTGAAATTTTTCGATTGGGGGTCTGATCCTTAATAATTTTCAGATGACCTTATACTTAAACAAAATTTTCAAAATTTTATTCTCATCGGCTATCGGAAGCACTAATCATTGTGACATCGACGGTTGAAACCTTTATATGTCGGAGGGATAGTCCACTAGACAGCCGCAATGGCGAACGCGCAAAAAACTAAATTCATTCGATGCATCGGCGGACCCAACAACTAATTTCTTCCATGGCATCGGCGACCCAATACACTAACTTGCTCTGACATATTGTCGGTCTCATCAACTATTTTCTGTCGACAGTATCGGCGATCTAAACAATGAACTTTCACCGACAGATCCAATGCATTGGCGATCCCATCATCTAATTTTTTCGATCGCCGATGGTCTCCACACTTAAGCGAATTTTTGGGGAAATTCCCTTCTTTTTCCTCCGCATTGGCACTCTCGTCTGCTAATTCTCACTGAGAGTTTCTGCTGATCGATTAAATAAATGACGTCGATCTGTCTAACTAATTTTTGCCGCTGCCGGGGTCTGCATGAGAGGTTCTTCAGACTAATTTGTCCGTTGCATCGAAAGAGCTTCCCACTTACTCTTCTGATGAGCCGGCGGTCTTACACTTAGAAAATATTCACGAATTTCCTTCCGCCAGTCCCTCGTCGGGTGGAATTCCGACTAAATTATCCACTATGTTGAAGGAGCTTCCCTTTTAGTCCTCCGATGATCTGATGAGCTCGATACTTGGAGAATTTTCAACAAAATTTTCTGGAACTTTTTTTTTTTAATTTCTGCTAGGCAGAGGGAAACCTGCCTCTGTTAGCTGATCTTTCATGGCCCATTCAGGACCATGCTGCAACTTTAGCTCTAATACCACAATGTAATGTCCTCAACCCTCCGACCGACGAAGAGGATGCTACATACACCAAACATCTGGGCAACTAGCCCCATGAACATGTATATACATATAAAAACCTGAATGCTTAAACATACTACATACTAAGATGCATAATCATTCATATACACAATGGAAGCAAAACATACAATTCAACATTCAACATGTCTATCATCATAATTCATTAACAGTAAATATGATTGCAAAACATATTAGTCAAGTATACTTATCTTATGAGAATTGTCCCACAACTAGCTACATTGCTGCAACGTTCCACCCAACCATAGGCCAGGGTGCTCCTTAATCTCTCAGCAACGCTGCCACCCCTGAGCTGGGCATGATTCCCCAAGGAATAAGGAACAAGTAGGCTTACACATAGCCAAGGATACACAGATCATCCAAGCCAACACAGTTGGGTTTATCAGGCCATTAAGGAACTGGGAAAGGCTAAATGCTAAGCTGGTGACCTCATTACAAAGCTAGGGACACCTACACCAGAACTAGCTTGAATTCTAAGACACCCACACACACCCAACACAAGGAATCAATCCCTTCTCTGCTACATAGTCCCTCAGGGCTTGACTTCCCTTCCAGTGCTATTCAAGGGTTGTGGAGAAGGAAGCTATCCCTCTAGCTCTGTCTGTGTGGTTCCCAAACGCACCAGGTTTATCAAGAAAACCAAGCCCTCATCCCTAATCCAACACAGTACGAATACCAACCACTACATACACGCAGTCAAATAAGCAATTCATAGCTTGGACAGGGAAAAGGATTCCTGAGTCATTCTTGGCCCTATCATGGCCAAAACGAATCCAAAACAACCTATAGCAGCCCCAAAACGTAAAGGCAGACACAGCCAACCAACATGAGGAAACAAGAGCCCCTTCTCAACAATGAAGCAACGGGAATACACAGCCCAAACGTGAATGGATCATTCACAAGAAAATCATGAAGGAACCCACATCACCATTTCCCCAACTACAACATTCGCACCCACAACAATCGTGAATGCTCATTCACAGGAACAAAATCGTGGATGACAGAAACAACTTTCCCAGCTCTCTACGTGAGGAAAAAATGATGGAGAAAATCCTGGGCATGAGGATGAGCAAAACTACCGTCCCTACGTGAGGATGCAAAACAATGGAAGAATGGGGTCGTTTTCTTCCTACCCACGTGAAGATGGAGAGTTTGCTAGTGGAGTAGGCGTGTGGGCAAGGACTGACATTTTTTCCACCCACCACTTCCCAGCAATAATTGTCCTCAACTAACATCAGTAGTTTTAAATGGGTGGTTGACACATGGCTTTTTCCCCATTGGTTCAATGTTTAACAATTCCCCCCCCCTATCCTTGGGAAAATCATGCCCTTTTCATTATGGTTGCAGTGACATAGCTGGTTGGGGTTAATTTTAATTAAAGATGTATATTTACATGATGCCAAAACTAATATGTGGCGTATATCATGATATACCATCGGCAACGATTTCAATCGTCGAACATAACACAACCAAATTGATGGTGGGGATTTTTCCTTTAGCTCTGCGCCATGATTAATTACAATATATAAATCATATACCTTTAATGCAAACGGGGTAAAAACCAGGGTGTTACATGCATATTGAAAAAAGAGATGATTGCATTGGAATTACCAACTCCATATCAGTGGAAGATAGTCGAAATATTCGACAAGACCAGGTATCTTCTTAACGCCCCACCCAAGGGAGGTTCGATCCAAACCGAGTCAACACCAGGCTGCTAGAACTTTCCCAGGTCATCATGGTCTCAACAAACGAGCTCAATCTCCGTCACCATCATACCCCTGATGTCAAGCATGTTGTGTGTCCCCCATCTCCAATCTTAGTGTGCAAATTAGGAAAGGCGTGACACATCACCAATATTGGAATATACTGTAACTAATTTGGGATTGATTCCCCATTTTTTTAAACCTAAGTAGGCTCTGTTTCGGGGTTGGTCCCAAGGGCCCTTGCATTATAAATAGAACCTCCTTTGAGGAGTATAGAGGTTGGAATGATTTTCATTTTTGAGGCCTGAGTGCCGATTTGTAGCTCTACAACATTTTTGGGAGTGTTTAATGAATATATTTCTATGTTTTTATGAGATTCATCACGATGCTTACATTCAGTGCATGATTTCTCTATTTATTTCATTTTCATGTGTGTTGTTCTGCCAATACATTTCTAGATTAGTATGCAGGAATTCACTCTCTGTTAAGCACTCTTGCATCATAAATCATTTTTGTAATGTGAATGTGATGGCTGCTATGGAATTCATCCATCGATAGGTGCTCTGTTTTAGTTGTCTTCCTTTGTCTTTTTCCACTAAAGGTGCTCTCAGATATTCGCCCTTGATAGATGCCTATGTGCTGCACCGAGCTCTTTCCTTTTTCTACTTACCATCGCCTTAAAGATATTTCACTGAATGTTTTGCTTACTTTGCCTCATATTGCAGGAGAGAAATAACGGTTTATTACATGCTGTAATGGCCTTAGATTGTTTCAGGCTGTGACTCCACCACCCAATGGTTTTTATATTTATTTGTCTTCCAACCCCTTTATTTTGTAACTATCTTGTTACTAGCAGAAATCTAGTCTTCTACGTGATCTTTAAAGTTTAAATGTATATGTGAATGCTACTTTGACAAGAGAGATCCCTCTCTGAATGCGTTGGCTAGAAGGCAGTCTAAAGGTTGGTTGAAATGGTTACCCCTGTGACTTCCTACAACAACCATAGGAAAATTACAGGGTGCTAACATCTTGGCGCCGTTGTCGGGGATGAATGAGGAAATTATCCCTAGGAAAAACAACATTGTTCAGTTCTATGACATGGTTGAGCAGCCGGTCTTAGACACATATTGGTTGTATATGCTCTAGCGACTCCACTTAAGGCCTTTGAAGACGACTCCACTGGGAACCCTGAACACCTAGAAGTTGCAAGGTTTTTCAAAGGTTCCATGATGAATCCACTAGGGAAAATGAGCCTAATATAGAAGATCCTGGAAGGGCTTGGTAAAATATGAGGTACTTTGTGGCCTTTCTCCAAGATGTCTTGTCCTTCCTGGTACAATTTTTCCTGTCTTTCCCTAGGTTGGTTAGAATAGTCTTCCAATATCTATCACACTCAGGGAAAGACCCTAGACCCACCCTTGTATATCCCTTTTTAGAGAACAAGAGATCCTCACCTCCCTGTACATATGCCTCAAACCAAATCCCTTCATTCGAGCCTCATGAGGCTCGTGATGCTGCTATGGATATTGTGCCCTCCCCTAACCAAGCCTCATCCAACTCCACGGTCAAAGGACTACTCGCTGTTGCAACATTTCCTCCTCTCTATCTAGAACCTGCATAGCCTCCATCATTCAAGGTTTTAGTCCCTCTCAAAGGATCTACCATAAACCTAGTAAAGGGTAAATGATTTGCTCCCATACTTCTCCCTACAATCCTTCATGACCTTCCCTAGTGGTACGCCCAACGAATTAGGAAATTTTATGGTGGGAAGGGATATTTGGTTGAGAAGCATGTGGAATGGTTTACAGATTGGATTAATCTGGAAGAGGTGGATCATGAGGACATTAAGGTCAGAATTTTTCCCCAAAGCCTCATCGGAGAGGTCAGGAGATGGTTCACCAGCCTTCCAGATAGCTCCATCCTAGGGTACCCAAATTTGGAGGTCTTCAAGGAAATATGGGATGAAAGGAAAGACCCCAAGAGGTGTTTGTCTTAGTTCTCCTCCATCAGAAGGGAAAGGAGTGAACCTGTCCAGGATTTTTTGGATTGATTTATGAAAATATATAACGCTATCCCTCCCAAGTTATGAACACCTTAGGGTACCTCCCAACTGCAGTGTTGATTCCCTTAACAACGAAATCACTTTAAGGCTCGGTGAGAGAAGGTTAGCCTCTCTGGTTGACATGATGAGAGATGCCATAGAAGTGGAGGAAAATTCGATGGTTGCCTGGGGAAGGAGGAGCGAAGAAGAAAGAAAAATAAAGAATGGATATCTCACTGTACTTCCCCCACCGGACTCGCTTACGGACATGGTGAATGAGATAACCAAGGTCATGGAGAGATGGATCAGGGAGTTCATGATGAATATTTTCCTCCACCCCACCAACAATCGGGAATTAAGGGGACCCCCAAAGGTCGAGCTGACTCAAGATGCACAAGGGGTGATACAGGAGCAAATGAGCCCTTCTTCGCTAACGAAAGAAATGGAGGAAAGAAAACTAGAGCCCCCTACACTACCCAATCCTATTTCTCAAGAGGGATACAATAAACAAGAAATGGAAGATTTCCTACCTTTGTGTTTTTCTTCGTTTGTCCTTTTGAGACAAATATTAAAGACTTCCCGCCAAGATCATAAAGAGGAAGTTAGGGACGAAGTCATGACAATGGTCAAAACGGAGGATGAAGAGGACCGCTAAGTAAAGTTCACGATACACCCCAGCCTATCATCGTATGAGCAAGTGAACGAACAACCTATGTTCTTAGGGGAGGAATGTTACACGATGTTTAATAAAAAAATTATCCAACCTGTTTTGAGCTCAGTCACTGGGGATTTCGAGAGAGACTACATTCCTCCACTGTATGATGAGTATGGAGATGGCTTCCTAAAGAAGGAAGGTCCTGGATGGGATACCGTGTCTTGATTTTATAGCCCTAATACCCTTCACCAAGAAGGAAACAGTTCGCTCTACACCATTAGATACCATCCGAACAAAAGGAGGAAGGAAGAGCAAGTCCTGGGGTTTAGTTTTCAGAATAGAACGGCTGAGGTCTCGGGCTTAGTGGGTCAGCAATTTCCTTCATAGGAACATTTTGGGAAACAAACTATCAACATGCATGAGAAACTAAGGTTGGTCTTCTTAAATGAGCAGAGAGCTTGCAAACAATATCCATCTGGTATAGTTCAGGATATCCATGTTTGTTATGATCGAACGGCTGCGTACGCAGAGTGGTTTTAGAATGACAAGCACATGGCGGAATTCTTAAGGAATGGTCATGCCCTAGTGGCTAAAGAAAGAGGAAAGTTACATAGGCAGAGTGTCTAGATACAACGTCGAGGAAAAACATCGCCCCCCCCACTACGGTCCCACACTGTCAGGCCTTTCATCATCGAATTTGACCAAACGTAAGATTGCAGTCCACTCGCAGAATCACCTACTTGATTGGATCCACTGGAAATTAGACATCACCTAATTGGCCTCTAAGGCTCGGTAGGTGGGATAGGTAGAAATGAATAAGCTCAACACAATGAGCATTCCTTTTCAGAATTTATTCATGTTCGTATTGTTTGACATTCGGCACAGTTTCTGTTTGCAGAATGCACTGCAGGCGCCTAGGGGAATAAGAAGTGAAAAGCTCCAATGGATGCAACACATGGCCTACACATGATATTTTCTACCTCACATGGAAGATAGCATCCTCGATTTGGAGCCGCTATTAGCACTCATGCTAATTTCCAAGGTTATGTATACAAGTACAGATGATGATTCCCTGGCGGGGAAGGTTATAACAAAAAAATTCCTTCGGCTGGCGTATTTGAGGTCATTAAGATGGCCTATCCCAAATGACCAAGCACTTAGTCAAACACCCCATGACAGGTGAAATGAACATGGGAATGATAGAGCTGAAATGAGGAGAAAAAACATCCACCATGTAGATAGATGGCCCAAATCCACAATCGAAAGCATTGCTCGCACAATGAACTTACCCAGAGCATAATGCACCCTACAGTTGCGAAACAGTGTGGGTCCCAACTACCTCAGCGATCATGATAAGGGGGAGAAACTAGATCCATGATGGAGATGCATTTCCCTACACGGATAGAAATGAAGTTGCAATGGAGAGAGAAGGAAATAGAAGAGAGGATGGTAACTCCTGCAACATTGACATGTGAGAAAACCATACTTGAGGCTATGTCTCAGGTAAGTCTAAAGGACATGGAGTTAACAGGGTTGAGACATTAGAACGGGGTCCTAGAGAGTGTGGTGGCACAAAGGGAGAAGGAAAAGAGAGCCTGGAAGGCCAAGTCTCAAGACTAGGAAGCTAAATGCAAGGAACTGAAAATGAAGAAGGACAAGTTAACTAAGCGGGCACCAGGCCAGCTCCAGGCCTAGGGATCCAAACACATGATTTGGGATGCCATTATTGAGGAGGAAAACAAGTTTTGGCCTTACCTAGACTACATCGTAGAAAAAATATTGGTTATTCACTAGTCCAGTCAAGCATTGGCAGCAACAAGGGAGAAAATCAATAAAAATCCAACTGAATATGCCAACAAACCGTCTGCTAGAGAGTGATATTAAGGAAGCAAATATCAAGGATAGGATTTCTGTCATGATGTGGGCAAGAAAGGTGATAAATAAGCATCACCACGTGGATACGATCCAAGAGAAGGTTGATGTTTTGGCTCATCTAGTGAGGCGGGTCGTCAAATATTTTGACTCCTTGACCAAGAAGGGACTCCCCTTTTTATAGCAAGAAGAGGGAACCATGTTGGCCAAAGACGAATACCACGAAATGTTGATTGCATGTAGAGAGGATTACCTAAACTTCATAGATATGAATCATCCACTGATAGGTGGTGTCATAGTGGACAAACTGGCAGATGAATTCGAAGTTCTGTTCACCTTTAGATAAGCGTGCACCCACCTTTATATTTTTTCCTACCAAGAGGACTTCAAGCTACGCATATTGGCGAAAGAGACGATTACATTGGAATTAGCGACTCCAGATCAGTGGAAGACAGTCGAAAGATTCGACATGACCAGTTATCTTCTGAACGCCCCACCCGGGGGAGGTTTGAGCCAAACTGAGTCAACACCAAGCTGCTAGAACTTTCCTAGGTCATCATGGTATCAGAAAATGAGCTCAATCTCCATCACCATCGTACCTATGATGTCAAGCATGATGTGTGTCCCCCATCTCCAATCTCAGTGCGCAAAATAGGGAAAGTGTGCCACATCACGAATATTGGAATATACTGTAACTAATTCAGGATTGATTCCCTATTTTTGTAAACCTAAGTAGGCTATGTTTCGGGTTTGGTCCTGGGGGCCTTGCATTATAAATAGAACCTCCTTTGACGAGTATAGAGGTTGGACTGATTTTCATTTTTGAGGCCTGAGTGTTGGTTTGTAGCTCTACAACATTTTTGGGAGTGTTTAATGAATATATTTATCTGTGTTTATGAGATTCATCACGGTGCTTACATTCAATGTGTGATTTCTTTGTTTATTTCATTTTCATGTGTGTTGTTCTTCCAATACATTTCTAGATTAGTATGCAGGAATTCGCTCTATGTTAAGCACTCCTACATTAGAAATCGTGTTTGTAATGTGAATGTGATGGATGATATGGAATTCATCCATCGATAGGTGCTCCATTTTAGGTGTCTCCCTTTGTCTTTTTCTACTAAAGGTGCTCTCAGAGATTCTCCCTTAATAGACGCCTCTGTGCTGCATCGGGCACTTTGCTTTTTCTGCTTGTGATTGCCTTAAAGATATTTTACTGAATGTTGTGCTTAATTTGCCTAATATCGCCGAAGAGAAATCATTGTTTATTACATGCTGTAATGGCCTTAAATTTTGTTAGGCTGTGACTCCATCACCCAATGGTTTTTATATTTGTTTGTCTTCCAACCCCTTTATTTTGTAACTATCCCGTTACTAGCAGAAATCTAGTCTTCTGTGTGCTCTTTAAAGTTTAAATGTATATATGAATGCTACCATGACAAGACAGAGCCCTATCTAATTGCCTTGGCTAGAATGAAGTCTAAAGGTTGGTTGAAATGGTTACCTTGTGACTTCCTACAACAACCATAGGAAAATTACAGGGTGCTAACAGGACCTTTGATTTTTTTTTTCTTAAGTTTGGATTTGCCCGATATCTTTCTTCGTAAGGAGTTTATTGAACAAAAGTTAAATGTTATGCCTACCCTATGTCTAATACTTTAGATTGTTTTCTTTTATCGAAAATGCTTCATTTTGTTAAACCAGGCTTGGTATTGTAACTGTAATTTACGTTTTTATCTAGGATTTTGACCTGAAATTATCTAGAATATTCTATCTACCAATCTAGTAAAGGTTAATGCTCTTCCACTTCCGTGGTAGGATTTTGTATAGTAAAACATTTCTTTCATCAAAGTTAGGGTTATGGTCAAGTTCATTCAAGATCTTTGTATTTACTCTTGATAATAATTTAACATATAGATAGTTAGGGTTTGTATTGTTTCTTCTAGACTTGTATAATACTTTACTTATGTTGTTTGGCCAGATTGAATCTATATTACATAATTCAAGCAATTTTGTGACACTGGATACAGTGTAAGATATTTGATGATGAAAATCTGCATTACTATTTATTATGTGGGATCCATAGGCTTAGGCAAGGGTTTTGTGTAAATTTTGTGTACATTGATTACTTTCCCATTCTTTTATTGGGTAAAATGGAATATAGTCTCCTCTTCTGAACAATGAAAGTATTCTCTATCCCAACCCATTCTTGATTCATGTAATTCATTACCTAAAATATAGTTTTTTTTATGAATGCATTGAGTTTACATTTCGTGAAGTTCATAGATCTATCCTAGGAAAGATGTTGATCTGACTGATTTTCTTAGATTCGATGATCAGTGCCCATTTAGCTAAAAGGAAATACTGCAATACACTACTCATCCTATCCTCTAGAACTTTTCTTTAACGATAGTGAGTTAATAAGTTTCCTTGATGTTATCTAAGCCATCAATAGTCTAATTGACTAGAGTAATTGGTCAAAAGGAATTTACCTGTAAACGTAATTTCTACTTACAACCTTATGCACAGGTGTTAATATCGATGAATTTTTACAATATTAAAAATAAACAATTACTACTTTAACAATACAATAGCTAGTTATATTATGTACTTTGATTTAGATCATAACATAGGAACTTATTTTACATAACACATTCATAGGTAATTCTATCGCAACATTCTATTATTGACTGAATCTACAACAAATTTAACCATTCGTATAATCTATTTAGTAGCATTCTACTCAACTGGAACTAACATAAGATAGTATTTTCCATTTGCATAATATAGAAGCAAAAGTAACAAATTATGAAATAGAACACTTTATTGGAACCTAGAAAATACTGTAACACTGAATATGATTGGAACATCCATGCTCCACCCAATTGTAGATTAAGATTCTCTTTCTCTATACTCTTAATCATCCTTGAGCCAAATCATGCATGCCAAGAGTGGAAACAGTCAACCTCAGTCACAAAGTGCTCACATGACAATTTTTCTTCTCTAGCATACTAAGTAGCGTCCTGCCTCCCTCGTATGCCTCCTTCTTATATTTACTTTTCCTAGGTCTTTCACAAGCAGCCAATTCCTCTTGGAATTTTTGTAGTTATCAAAATCCTTGATTTTCAAGGTGTGTCTAATGCCATTAATGCACTCTTGACACTTCTTTTGACTTCCCTGAAGTTAACCCTTTCTTGTCCCCCACTCTTGCATGCATAATTTCCTTATTTAACATGGTTTTCCTCTTTTATTCACAATTTTATTTAAATCCATACTGTTTTATTACATCTACCATTCAAGGGACCATTTGGCAGATTTTAGATCTAGCCAATTTTATTTAATTTAAACAATAACTTAAATAAATAATAAATAATAATGTTTATTTCTTGGGGGTGTTACATCCTCACCCCCTTTTTATGAAAATTGTCCTTAGTGTTTTTATTCTTCTTCCATTGGTTCTAGGAATAATTTTGGATATTTTCCTTACATATCTTCTTCTAATTCCCAAGTTTCCTCCTTGGGGTTAAAGTCCTTCCATTGCACCTTTACCTGAGCAATGACTACGTTCCGAAGTGTTGTTTTTTTCTTGTCCAGAATGAGTAAAGGTTCAACCTGAAACTCACCTTTTGGTTCCACCTACACCACATTTAATTCAACCATGTGAGTGAAATCATGAATATACTTCTTCAATAACGAAACATGAAAAACATTATGAATTATTAAATGTGCTAGAAGCGCAAGTTTGTATGCTACTGGTCCGATTCTTTCCAAGATTTGAAAAGGTCCACAAAACCATGGTTCCAATTTGGCACAAATTCCTAATTTAAGTGAGTTGTTTTTTGGCTTGACCCAAAGATACACGTTGTCTCTAACCAAAAACTCTCTATGCTTTCATTTTAAGTCAACGTAACTTTTTTGGTGATCTTGCGCCACATTCAAATTCTTCTTCACTTTAAGAAAAATTTGTTCTATGTCATGTAGTATTTTGGGTCCTACCATAAGACGATCTATGGGGCTATCCCAACTAACTGGGCTAGTAATTTTCCTCCCATATAGGATCTCGAACGGGGTCATTCTTGATGAGGCTTGATACACACTGTTGTATGTGAACTGTACAAGGTGCAAGTACTCTTTCCACTTAGTGGGTTTCTCCATGATGTACATTCTTAACATATCTTCAATGATTTGATTTGTACGTTCTGTATGCCCATCTGTTTCAGGGTGATAACTAGTGCTGGAGTTTATTTTGGTTTCTAAACTTGCAAACAACGATTTCCAAAAAATTGACATAAAATTAACATATCTATCATGGATCACCATCTTTGGTACCCCGTGTAGTCAGATTATTTCCTTCGGGAATATATTTGCAATATTAACAATTTTGTAAGTCGATTTTACAAGAAAAAAAATGTGCAGATTTGCTTAACTTATCTACTACAACCATAATTGAGTCATGTTGTTTTTTCATTTTTGGCAAACCTGTGATGAAATCCAAATCATATAATCTCCCATTTCCATTCAGGAATTGACAAAGGTTGTAACAAACCTGCTAGGTGTTGATGTTCAACTTTCACCTATTGATAGTCCAAGCATTTAGATAGATAACTAACTAAATCTATCTTTAAATTGGGCCAAAAAAATTATTTTCTTAGAGCTGTTATCATTTTTTGATAACCAGGATGGCCTGCATAAGGTGGTTTATGCATCTAATTTAAAATTAGCATCTTTATTTCTGTGACATTAGTCATGTACAATATGTTTTTAAACCATATTAGGCCTTTCTGGTCTACTTTGAATTCTGTCCCATTTAAATTTACTTCATCTTTTAGCAAATTATTTCGTAAATTCACATATTCAGCAATGTGTACACTTGTTGTTTATATACCTATGTGATATCACTTTCAAATTGACTCATAGTTATTTTATACACTTCATGAGTTCTTCGTCTAAGTGCATCAACCACCTTATTTTCCTTACCCTTAATATGCTTTACTTCGAAATCCGAACTCACGCAAGAAGGCCATCCATTTTCATTGTCAGGCATTAAGTCCGAGTTGCGTCAAATAAATTATTTACGCAAGTATTCTCCATTAATAATATAATTTTTTTCGTAATAGATAGTGACACCACATTTTTAAACCATGAAATACTAATGCTAGTTCCAAGTCATGAACTACGTAATTACATTCGTATTATTTTAATTTACGGGATTTGTAGCATACCATGTGCCCTTCTTGAGAGAACACTCCTCCCAATCCTTCTTTATTAGCATCTATTTAAATCATATAGTCCTTATAAGGGTCAACTACCTTAAGTATTGGTGTCGTGGTTAACAACTTTTTTATATTTTCAAAGATTTCTTGGCACTTTGGAGACCATACGAACTTCACTCCTTTCTTTTGTAGAGAAGTAATGGGATAGGTTATTCTTGATAATCCTTCAATAAATCTTCGGTAATAACCAGTGAGTCCCATGAAGGATCGTATATCTACTACAACTTTAGGCACCAACCATTATGAGATAGCCTTTATTTTCCGTGGATCAACTGTGATCCCTTTTTCTGAGATAACCTAACCTAAATACTGTATTTCGAAGAATCCACTCTTTTCAAACTTAGCGTAAATCTTATGATCTCTTACGGTTTGTAACATGATTCTTAAATGTTCTTGATGTTCTTCTTCCAACTTGGAGTAGATTAAGATATCATCGATGAAGATTAGCACAAATTGGTCCATATATTCGTTGAAGATACTATTCATTAGAAACATGAATGCAATTGGGGCATTGGTTAAGCTGAAAGGAATTACTATATTGATTTCATAGTGTCCATAACGGGTCCTGAAAGCTATTTTGTTAATATCGTGTTCTTTAATTCTAATCTAGTGGTAGCCAGATCACAAATCTAGTTGTGAGAAGATCTTAGCTCCCCCTACCTGATCGAACAAATCGTTGACTTGAGGTAATGGATATTTATTTTTAATAATTACCTTGTTTCGCTGCATATAGTATTTATAAACCTTTATATTTCCATCCTTTTTCTTAATAAATAGAACTGGTGCTCCCCAGGGTGACACACTAGGTCTGATATAACCTTTATCTAATAGTTCTTGTATCTGAATTTTTAATTCAGTTAGTTCAGGAATGCTCATTCGATACGGTATCTTAGATATTGGTGCAGATCCATGTATAAGTTCAATGGAAAAATATATTCCCCTTTGAGGGGGTAGTCCTGGTATCTCGTCTGGAAACACATCTGAAAATTCACTTAAAATAGGGTGATCACCTATGTTTTATCTTCACTAAGGAGTAGGTCTGCGACCCGAATAACATAAATTTTGCAGCCTTTCCTCAAACATCTTTTTTAGTTGCATAACAAAAATCCTCATAACGACTTTATCTTCAACAAAAATCCTCATAACCTAGCCTTTACGTTGCAATCTTCCATCCAACAATCCAAGCCAAAGCCTCCAAAGCAAGATAGTAAGCCACCTAGAAATTCCACTATCATAAAAGTACCATAGTCCTTCCTTCCTTCCCAATGGATAGAGGGTTTAATTTATAAGGATAAAGGGATAGAGTAGGTTGAATATTAGGAGGAGGGATCTAATGGATCTTCCCTATAGGTTAGGAACTGAATTCCACCTCATCTAGATGATAGGCATAGACCTCCACCTCATCCACCTTCGAGAAGGATCTCGAATCTTTGTTTTTTACCCTCAAAACACCATCGACGCACTTAGAAGGAAGGGAAAGAGCATCATCGGCGCACCTAGCAGTAGGAGACAGAGTGCCAGCACTGGAACACCTAGAATGAAGGGAAAGAGCACCATTGATGCACCTAGCATGAAGGGAAAGAGCACCAACCTATCTAGAGAGGGTAAAAAGGGTGGGAACAACCTCAAATCAACCTAGTTTAGCAGAGAGAACTTTAGGGATTAGGCATAGGGTTAACACATGGCTCAACATGATGAGATTTCGGTGTAACAGAATTCCCCCCAAAGCATGAAGTTAGTGGAATGTGATAGGTGAATGCTTTGTAAAGTGAAGAAATCAAAGGCAAGGATGTTTGCTGGAAGTTGCTGTAGTACAACTGACTCAAATATCACATGACTCATAACATGATTGCTGACCAACACAATGCAAATCCATGATAGTAGAGACCGACTGAACACAATCATGGCTGCTAGACACAAGATCCATGATGATATGATAACACAACCACGACCAATACATAGTGGATCCATGTAATGTGACTCAAACAAATTTCATTGCAACCTGGGTGAAGATATATGACAACCTAGTGTCTTCAACCTGAACCCGCAATGATACGAATCTAACCATGTGATTAAAATGTCTTGACGTCGAACATGGTAGAAACCACTTGATTATCAGTCATTGATGTAAACTATTAACAAGTGTGAGGGAAATCACCATTGATGAAAATGATCCCCAAGGTATCACAATACATACCATCGAATGTGAATAAAGGACTTGGAGTCGAACACTCGATGAGATATTTCAATCAAGAGTCAATGATGTAAACTTATGTTGAAAGTGAAGTAACCTGCCATTGAGGCATGCAGGCCCAATGTACTTGTTTTGGTTTCTAATTCTAATCCCTGGATGAGATGTTGAAGTCGATAGGAATAGAATCATTGAAGGAGGGCCAGGATTAATCCCCCATCATCGACATGAAACATGATCAAAGATGTTTTAGAGTAAACCGGACAGCAAAGTGATGTACGAGACTAAATCGGGGATGACCGACATAATAGAAGGTAAAATGGCTACCAACAGTGAACAAATGACCAAATATCTCTTGAACATGGGTATGGCATGACTTGGCAGTATTGACACGAGAATGATACCAATCCCCCAATGCGACTAATGGCAGGAGTATTCTTGGACAACTCAAATGAGGTAATAAGACTCATGGAATCAACAAGAATCGAAGACAAACTGACTACCCAAGTACTGAAATGCATATGCAAATCAATGCCATGTTCAAGAGTAACTATGTACTTCCATAACAAAATACAAACATTTTCCTTAATTTTCCCATCACAATGGATGAGTGCCTCTTTTCGTTTTTACGAGTTCAAAGACGGTAACAAATACTTGTTGTAGCTCATCAAGCGATGAGTCCATTCTCATATGTTTTATGAACCTGAGAAATGAGGGGTTCGTTCCCAGAAAAGGGTCCTTCATCATTTGATTTTATGAGTCCGATGAAAGAAAACTCATTCGTTGTTTCATGTTTAGAGAGTCTGAAATGACTAAGAGGACTCCAAGGTGGAATTTTTCATAAGTTTAGTCCCCAAGGCCATAAAAAGTATAAAATAATTCCTAGGAGAACTTTTCTTGTCATGATTGGCTAGAGTATACCTTTTCTGTAAGTAGTGCCCCCTGGTTCGAAAAAGGGGTAAACTATCACCACGAAGACGACTCTTCAGGTCCTTTTATGAGCGTGAATAAGACAAGTTCACTCGACAATCTTTTCACATTTTAAGAGTCTGAAAAGAGATTAAAGAGGAATCTATTAGGGTTCTTTTTCATAGACCAATTTTAACGAGTCTGAAAAATAGTAAAAGTACACTTGATACCTCTTCACTGAGTTTTTAATGAGCACGCCGAATGTATAAAAGGCACTCAGAACCCTTTTCATGTTTGAATCCAGAGCACGCAAAAGGGATAAAGTAAGCTCAAACCACTTTCATCTTTTAACTAGAGCACAAAAAATGATAAGTAACCTCAACACCATCTTACTGCTTTTAACTAGCTTGAAGATCAATTGAAAGAATGCTTAGGATATCTGCTTCATTTTTTAACGAGCTTGGAACAGAATAAAACTATGCTCAAAATGTCATTTCATGGTTTAACGAGCTCGAAACTAAAATAAATCATGCTCAAAATGACTCCCATTGACAGGTGATTTTCCAACATGATGGCCAATGGTTGGTACTTGCCCCCAGTATAACTGTCAAGTAGCTTAATATCAACAAAGGGTGGATGCATGCCTCCCAAGCTTCATTTCATTTGTTTTACAAGAAGATGAAATGAAGGTTCAAATATTGATTCTTGACGCAATGGAAGAATCCGTTTCATTTTTTAATGAGCTTGACACGAAAAATGAACTCTGCTCAAGGTCAGTTTAATTTTTTAACGAGCTTGAAACCAAGAATAAACACTACTCAAGATGACCTGTTTCATTTTTACACAAGCTTGAAAGAGAAAATAACTATGCTTGTGGGGACCTGTTTCATTTTTACACAAGCTTGAAACAAAAAATAACTATGCTTTTGGGGACCTGTTTCATTTTTACACAAGCTTGAAACAGAAAATAACTATGCTTAGGGGGACCTGTTTCATTTTTACAAAATCTTGAAACAAAAAGTAACTATGCTTGGGGACATCCATTTCATTTTTTAACGAGCTTGACACAGAATGGGAACTATGCTCACAGGAATCTATTTCATTTCTTAACGAGCTTGACATATAAAGGGAACTATGCTCACAGGCATATATTTCATTTTTTAATGACCTTGACATAGAAAGTGAACTATGCTCACTAACCTGTTTCATTTTTTAACGAGCTTGATATAGAATAGGAACCATGCTCACAGGCATCTATTTCATTTTTAAACGAGCTTGACATAGAAAGGGAACTATGCTCACAGGAAGTCCTAAGCCAACATGATGTATAGAGGTTGGTGGGTTTCCCCCTCACATAAGAAGATAGTGGCTTAAGTCTAGTATGATGTCCAGAGGCTAGAGCCATGCCCCCCATTTTTCCTATGATGGGAAGAGGCTAACTAGAAGAGAAAGGAACGATAAGAACACGCGGGACATTCAGGGAAGTCTGATGACTAGGAGTCATGCAATGATCAGGTTTAACAAAGGAAAGTTGATCAATGGTCACAATATTCCCATCATGGGGAAAATACATCACTTGAAAGAGTGTGGACACTACATCTTTCATGGTGTAAACATAATCATGCCCAAGGATCAGATTAAAATCTAAGGGACCTTGGACTACCATGACTTCAATGCAAATAGTTTTTTCTTCCAATGTAATAGGCAAATGAGGAAGGATCCCTAAAGGCACAGCAGGTCTTCGATTAAAATCTAGTATTTGATAGGTAGATGACACAAGAAGAGGAGAACCTATGGCTTTCCAAGCAGTAGAGGATAGAATACTAACATAATCCCCTTTGTCAATAATAGTGGGAAGTATACTCTTAGCAGTAACTCTCACAGATATCTGGAAAGGAACACTCAAATGAAGATGAGATTCTGTTAGGTTACTCCAGTCAAAGGAAATAACCTCACTACTTGGAGAGGGCTCTGTCGAAAGACACAAAACTTCTTCTTGCATAGAACAACCAGAACTAAATATGAAAACTTCAGCTAGATGGTTTTCACTCTCGATTAGGAGAGAGAGACAAGATGAAGACTGTGTCGAAACAACTACTTCAGTCTTAACACTCTCTGATGAAAGAGTGGGGTCGTGTGGAGATGACACCCACTCAACCAATTTAACTTCACTCTCCAAGGGGAGAGTGGGATCAACCAAGGATGGACTTGGATCGACCACTTGATCAACCAATGGGATGTCAAGGGACAACTTACGATAACCAGTTGGAATCCATTGCTGAGGAACAATAATACCTTCCAAAATCCTTGAAGCTTCATCCATGCGGGGACAAAGGTAAGTGTTGTGCATATCCTTGCATAGCAAGCAAGGATACCTGAATTTTCCTTTATGACTTTTAAGCATAGAGTCATTGGTTGAAGTAGCATCATCAATATGATGATCAAAGAATGATGACACAGGATGTTTATGCCACACTTCTGACACAAGGGAAAGACTAGGATAGCCCTTGAGAAGGTGATCATCCTTGTAAAGTCTACAAGGGAAATTAGGTTTATGCGAGCTAGAAACAGGTACATCCACACTCCCAACATGATGATCAGTGGCTGGGTTTGGAGTTGTGACCTTCTTCTTAGTGTTCTTCTTCTTATCCTTCCTTTTCATCTTTTTCTTACCCTCATGTTTACTAACATTAAATTTTTCAATAGGTGATGAGGATGAAAGGGAAGTCGACTCAACATTCGACGAAGAAGGAGAAGGATTAACATGAGGTTAATGCTCATGTAGTAAAGGACCAGGATCCGACATAAATGGTGCATTTGGTATTGCAAGATTGGAGAATAACCATACATGTAATCCTATAGTCAATCCAGGAAGGTTCAAAGTGGCCATAAAGAAAGGACCAACAACTCCACAAGGGGAAGAAACAAAAGACATACCTTGAAAAGGGTTCTCTTGACTGGTGGTCCCAGGAGAGTCTCCCATATCTAAAACTCTCTAAGAATCTCTTAAGTACCACACAAATCAAACTCTACTCAGATCTACAAGCAACAAGCAAACTGTGTGAATAGGAGTGGATCAAAAGTCAAGATTCTCGTGGTATTATCAAGGCTCCACAACTTTCTATATACCACAGGGTCCAACAGTGAAATGTGACAAGGAGGATTAGGATAGTACCCTTTCCTGAACACCCAACTACCTATATGGCACATGCATATTAATATCCCCAAGTGATGTTCTCGGTGTATTGCAATGCCAAGACGACCAAAAGTTTAACTTAGTTGGTCACAAGATTCCTAAGAGGGTTTCCCAATATACACTAGGTACACGGGAGCTCAAATCCATAGTGGTGTTGTCTAATGCATAACCGTTCAAAAGGGGCCCTCTGATATACAATCGAGTACATGAAGTACCTTTCAGTATACCTTAAGGGTACGTGAAAGGCCATTCGATATATCGACAGTACGTGGAGGAACCACTCTGTCCCCAGAATGCAGTGCATGCATAATACGACAGATGCCACACTTAACGACACCGAGACACATCACTAACTTACACATAGTAACTAAATGATTTTAAACCTAATCTAGCGTTAATTTTATCTTGAGCGGTTAAGTGGATGCACAGAGTGTAGACAGGAAATGTAAAATGAATGAAAATCCTAGCTACATGAAAATGCACATTTCTCTTTCGATGAAATCTACCTAAGGTAGGAAAATATTTTTTTGTTAAGGAAGACAGAAATAAGAGATCTAATAAAACCAAATTCTGGTCAAAGACAACTATGAATCTTCAAAGACTAACATCAATGACAATTCTTGAAAATACTTATGAATTCATACACGCGCATAAGAAAAAAAATCGGTTTTTTTTTTCTTTTCAAAATTTGCTTCTCTTTTGATTGAGTTTTCTCTTCAAACAAACATGAATCTAAAAAATAATGAAAAGAATTGATTCTTTCCTAGAGTGCACTAATTCTAACTTCCTGCAATGATAGTCCAAAAAGTGAAAATCAAATCAAAGATACAACAAGTCTTAACAATGTATAACACAAAGGAAGAAAACACTCTGCTTTTCAAATGCATGTACCAAAATGAAATATTATAACTAAACTCTTTTCAGATCTACAAACAGAAAATGAGAACATATCTACAACACTCCATTTATTCAGAAATCAAAAGGAAGATGACAAGCACCCAAACAACTCCAAAACAATCAAGAATTGCTCTAAATAAACCAAAATGCAACCAAAACTCAATGACTGAGGGGCAGAAGGGTTTGGAGATCAGATCTGACTATCCAAATAGATCTGAAGAGGTCTAGAAACATGATTATGAATGGCAAGGAAGAACTAATATGTGGAGGATTGAAATTGCCTACCACAACCACGTCATTCACTTGACTAGTAAAACATCCCAAAATCAACAAAATCAACTCCAAACAGAGGTAATGTTGGGTCTAGGAGGTGTATGCCTATCACAAGTAGCCTAAAAACCATAATCCATCAAACCAAAACCTAAAAACAAAGGAAAATCAAGCTCAAATCTAAGTTTCAAAGGGTGACGCACCTATTAGTATGAGACAGAGCACCCGCACCGGTGCACCTAGCATGAAGGCAAAGAGTGCCATTGTCGCACCTAGCATGAAGGGAAAGAGAACTGACCTATCTAGACAAGGTAAAAAGGGTGGGAACAACCTCAAATCAACCTAGTTTAGCAGAGAGAACTTTAGGGATTAGGCATAGGGTTAACACATGGCTCAACATGACGAGATTTTGATGTAATAGCCTGTCGATCTTCCAGGGCTACATTGATTATGTAGAATCTTTTACCAACTTCTCCAACTATAGAAGCTTCTAGAAGGTTATGAATAGACTTATTTGCTTCATTGGAGTGTGGGAAGTTTCGTTGTAAATGATGTTCTCCACACTCCCAACATCTTAGTGGTTCCTTAGGGGTTCCAATAGACCCTTTTGGTCCAAAGTTGACAGGTTTATTACCTTTCTATTGCAGTTGCCCATTTGTGTTGTAATTATTTCCCTATGGATTTCTTGGCATGTTTTTAAATGGTGGTGTCCTGAAAACCTTTTTCCGTTGGTTGAATTTTTCCAGCTTTTTATCCTTCCATTCCTTAGGGGTATCATTCCTTTTCTTATACTATTCAAAGCACAGTCTTTCCTTCATTAGAACTTCGTCTAAGGTTTTTGGGTTGTCGAATTCAATATGGTCTTTGTAGGACTATAGCAAACAACTTAGGAACTGCTGAAATTTCACTTTCTCTTCTTTGATATAAGGTACAAACCGTACTAGATTTAAAAATTTATTGATAAGGTCTTCCATGGTCATTTGGCCAAGCCCTAGTTCATAAAAATCCTTTGTTTTGATTTCATAATAACTTTTCGACATGTATTATTTCTTAAAGAGTTTCTTGAAATCTGACCATTCCAAGATCTTTTCCTTTAACCCATTGGAAATTTGTAGACCTTGCCACCAAATGTTGTCCTTTCCCTTCAGGTTGTAAACTTCCATCCATACCTTCATGTTGCTGGAGTAATTGTAGATTTGAAAATATTTTTTAATTTCCAACAACCAAGCTTCTGCCTCTTCTTCAGTTTTAGATTCTCCGTTGAAGTTGGCTGACTTGATTTTTTTAATTCCCCTTCCAAATGGTCAACCTTTCTTTTTCTAGCAGGATTTATCTGGTTTTCATATATTTGAGTGTCGTTAGTAGTATTTAATTGATTTCCTGTTGCTTCTCCCATGATTTCTTTAGTTGATCATTATCTTACTTAAAACTCTATATATCAACAATTAAGTGTCTCATGGTCTCTAGTACTTGGATAGATTTGGAATGACCTTCTTCGAGTGGTGTTATATCATTGGTGTGATCACTCCCTTCTGAGTGGCCATCTTTCTCATTGCTTGTAGCCATCACTCAGTCTTGGAAAATTTAACACATACAAACAGAGAAAACAAAACATTTTACTGGTTAGAATGCCATTCAAAGTGTGCAAGAAAACTGGTGTTTTCCCATAGGAAACAATGTTTAACCTCTTTCTCTGATACCCTATGTAAAATTACCACTAACTTTTTTTTATCTCTTACATTTGCTTCATTTTATCATGAAAAATGTAGTTGCACTTATGTTTAGGAAACTATATAAGATTAACACAACCATGAAGTTTTCATTTGCAACAAAGTGAAGAATAAGTTTAGCTAGACTATTGCTTACTTATCTTTTTGCTAAAACAATATCCCTTGTTTCTCTAGGTGAGAGTTATTAAACTTGAGTATCTATTTATTCATCCATCAATAAAGGTAACTTATTTATACCTACCCTTGTTTACACCTTTACATGAATTTACCCTACTTACTATGCTTAACAACTTAACATCATTGCAGGTGATCCAACCTTTTACGAAGGGTGCGAGATAGGCCAAGAACAACCACATTCTACTAAAGGACATAATGTAATAGGTTTAAGAACCTAAGGTAAGAGGAATACTTACCCTCCTAGTTCATCCATTTACAAGCCTAAAACTAAAGTGTCTAAGCTTCAAAAGCGCCTCCCTGCAAGAGGAAGTTTGTAACCTTATCCAAAATGTACCAATATCTTATGTGCATTTCATGCTTTTAATGCACCCAAAATCCATCATTAAGCCAAGTTGAAATCTGTTTGAATCATATTAAATGTTAGGGCTTATGACCTTTCGTTGAAACCAACGGACCTACGCTGGCAAGTGGACTTTACTACAAAAAACAGGTTTGATCCAGATTTATGCTGGAATGCAACATCATACACAAATAACCAAAAAAAAAAAGATGCAGCGAAAATAACACTTCATTTCATAAATCAAAGAACTGAAAGTGGTTTACATACATAATGGAAATAAACTAGCTAGAGTGTTGGTAGCTTATCTCTAAGAAGAGATGTGGCGGATACATGCCTCTGAACTCTCTATTACAATGAGGCTCGAAGGTCTATATATTGTTGAAAAACAATGGAAACCCTACACATCCAAAAACCTAACCTTAGGAGATGAAACGCCAGAATATGATCCCAATTGGGTTACTTGGTACATCAATTTCTCGGGGTTGTAACTTTGGTATACTACCTTTGTTTGACGCACATGATACATTGATTGAAAGATCTATTCAAGGCCTACATCCATATACAAAAAATGTAAAGAGTCTGAAACAGACTCATATTTACCGAACTATTTGATGCCGAAAAATCGTCGTTTAGGGCCTCAAAACGGCTCTGGAAGTTTAGGACCCGAAAACTGCCAAAAATAGTAAATTGTGTTACAATTAAGGAAACTAAAAAATTGAAAGAAACAATGGTGGGGGTCCAAGTGGAATAGGAGGTTGGACACCAATATCCTCCTGGATCAAGGTTCATATGCTACTATTATCAGTGCCTTGAAAATTACAAGGTGATAAAAGACCATGTCTTGTGCTACCATTTACTTCTCCTCGAGAGGCTGGACCTCTACGTTGATAGTTATCCATTTGGATTCGTAGTTCTGGAGTGGTGAGGCTTGCGACATCCAAAACTTAACCAACAAGGTTCCCAGGTTTAAATGCATGGATTTGAATCTTGGTTTCACTCCTGGCTTGATCTCCATGTCTGGGAAATCTTGGTTATTGGTTATTGGTTCTTCAAAAGGTGCCTTATAGATCTTCCTCCAAAGATCGTGACTCAAGTAACTTTACCGTATTTTATTTTTCTTTAGTGTTTTTCTTTGCTATTGATACTCAAACCATAGTGAATCTAACATAAACTTTGGTTGCAAGTTTCGGGCTCCAGCTCCTTCAAGTTATGTGTTTTCCCAAGTGTCCTAATCAACAATACGTCAGTCTGGAACTATATTCCTTCATTGCTTAAAGAAAATAATGGGGATTTGTTGGTTCATTACATTGCAACTCCAAGAATGTGGAGGGGTTACAGGGAACAATTTTTTTATCCTGTTAGTTGTTTTGGTAGGAATCCTATACCAATCACCAAGGGTTACTGTTAGTTGGACTCAATGTTCCTTGACAGGAAAAGGTCGAGATGATTTGTCCTGTGAGCGGTGAATAGTTTAGGGTTTCTCCTTAATTATATAACTTCGTTCATTTTTACTGGTATCAAGGTTTATAAATGTAATAAAACTCTTCAATATCTGAACCATTATATGAGTTGTTTGAACGAGAGATATGGCTCGTAGTTAATTTAATGTATAGAACTATTTAAAGGACCTTTGATATGTTATTTTTTCTTAAGTTGGGCTTGCCCGATATCTTTCTTCGTAAGGAGTTTACTTAACAAAAGTTAAATTTTATCCCTACCCTATGTCTAATACTTTAGATTTGTTTCTTTTCTAAAAAATGCTTCATTTTGTTAAACCAGACTTGCTATTGTAATTGTAATTTACGTTTTTATCCAGGAATTTGATCTAAAATTATCTAGAATATTTGATCTACCAATCTAGTAATGGTTAACGCTCTTCAAGCTGCACAAGAGGATTTTGTACAATGAAAAGTTTCTTTCACCGAATTTAGGGTTATGGTCGGGTTCATTCAAGATCTCACTATTTACTATTGATAATAATTTAATGTGTAGATAGCTAGGGTTTGTATTGTTTCTTCTAGATTTGTAGAATACTTTATTTATGTTATTCACTTAAACTAAATCTATATTACATAATTCAAGCAATTCTGCGACTGGCTCTGAGTGTAATATATCTGATGATGAAAGTCTGCATTACTATTTATTATGTGGGAGCCATAGGCTCAAGGAAAGGGTTTTGTGTAAATTTTATGTATAGTGATTACTTTCCCATTCTTTTACTGGGTAAAATGGAAGATAGTCTCCTCTGTCGAACATCGGAAGCATTCTCTACACCAACCCATTCTTGATCCGTGTAATTCATTACCTAAAATATATTTATTTGTATGCATGCATTGAGTTTACATTTCATGAAGTTTGTAGATCTATCTTAGGAAAGATGCCGATCTGATTGATTTCCTTAGATCCAATGATCAGTGGCCATGCTTAGCTAAAAGGAAATGCTGTAATACACTACTCATTCTATCCTTTGTAAATTTTCTTTAACAATAGTGAGTTAAGAAATTTCCCTGATGTTCTCTAAGCCATCAATCGTCTAACTGCCTAGAGTAATTGGTCAATAGGAATTTACACGTACACATAATTTTCTAGTTACAACCTAATGCACAGGTGTTAAGATCGATGACTTTTTACAAGATTAAAAATAAAAAGTTACTACTTTAATAGTACCATAACTAGCTATAATATGTACTTTGATTTAGATCACAACAGAGGAACTTATTTTACATAACACATTCATAGGTAATTCTATCACAACATTCTATTATTGACTTAATCTACAACAAATTTAACCAGTCGTATAATCTATTTGTAGCATTCTACTCAACTAGAACTAACATAAGATAGTATTTGCCATTCTCATAATATAGAAGAAAATGCAACAAGCTATGAAATAACATACTTTATTGGAACCTGGAAAATACTGTAGCACCGAATACGGTAGGAACAACCACATTTCACCCAACCGTAGATTAAGAGTCTCTTTCTCTATACTCTTAATCACCCCTGATCCAAATCATGCATGCCAAGAGTGGAAACAGTCAACCTCAGTCACAAACTTTGTCGTTTAGTGAGAAAGATTTCCCTAACAACAGAGTACTCACACAACAATTCTTCTTCTCCAACATACTAAGAAACGCCTTGTCTCCCTTGTATCCCTCCTTATATTTACTTTTCCTAGGTCTTTCACAAGCAGCTAATCCCTTTTGGAATTTTTGCAGCTATCAAAATCCTTGATTTTCAAGGTGTGTCTAGTGACAATAATGCACTCTTGACACTTGTTTTGACTTGCCTGAGATTAACCATTTCTTGTCCCCCACTCTTACATGCATAATTTCCTCATTTAACATGGATATCCTTCCTTGTTCAAAATTTTATTTAAATCCATATTCTTTTATTATATCTGTCCTTTAAGGGACCATTTGGGAGATTTCAGATCTAGCCAATTTTATTTAATTTAAACAATAACTTAAATAATATAATGTTTGTTTCTTGGGGATGTTACAACTACTACTTCTCCTTGGACTTCATGATTTTGTAAGTAGTTTATGGGTATGATTCCTTAGGTGAGAAAACTCTTCGTATTTTTCAATGATGACCTCGTCACATTCTTTATGTCGAGTTCGCGACCTTTGTATTGACTTCTAGCTATCTTGAAAGATCACTTCTACTACATCTTTGAAGTTTTCAAATGATGGAACTTCTAAATCTAACTTCATTGTAGCGTCCTACAATGTGATTTTCTTCTTCTTATAAGAAAATCTTAAAAAACAAATTGCTTGTGTGTGTTCAAAATGAAGGTACCCATTGTATCTATCTAGGTTGAACCTAGAATTATATCAACTTTGTCTTGATACATTGATACGACATTGAATTGAGCTATGAATTGTAATCATCAATAGATAGTTGTAGGTTCTTAATTTCATATTTGTTATTAGAAAGAATCATACCATTTTCAATTACATTTGGTTATGAAATATTTAATTGGTTAACTAAATCAACGTTTATGTATTTTTTCTTGATGAATAGCAATGGTGATATCTTTTTTTAAAATAATCTTATAAACTTTTAATACAACGTCAACATCTCTTTTATAACTTTGAGTAAATCTTCCTTGATTTTCACCACGATATATTCTTCATATCCAAAAATATTCACATCTGTGATGATATATATATAATGTGCCCTTTCCTTAACTTGGACTTTTAAAATTTATAATCTTGCACAAGAATATTCTTTTAATGCCCTTCTTGTGTTCCATTTGTTTTCACTTCCATTAAAACATGATATATTCTTCATCTAGCTACACGTATCCAAAAATATTCACAACTTTGACGATATATTTAATGTGCCCTTTCCTTAACTTGGACTCTTAAAATTTACAATCTTGAACAATATGGTTTTTTGAAAAATTGCCAGATTGTTGAACCTATTGGTATTGTACAGGAGACTCTCCACACCGTGAAAACAAAGAAATCTTGTGCTCTCATACTCAAATTGGACTTGGTGAAGGCATTTGATCGTCTAAACTGGTCCTTCATAAGACTCATTCTAATCCAAATTGGGGTACCTCTACTAGCTGTATACTGGATAATGGGATGCCTTAATTCAGCTAATTTTGCAGTACTTATCAATGGTACTCCTTCGAAGTTCTTTTCTGCCTCTAGAGGCATCAGACAGGGCTGCCCCCTATCCCCCTTGCTCTTCATTCTTGTTATTGAAGGGCTCAGCCTCTTGATTGCTGATGCAAGGGACCATGGTCTCATTAAAGGTATTAAGATCTCTTCTACTCTTGCACTTACACATCTCCTCTTTGTAGATGATGTGATCCTGCTGGGCTCTGGCACCTTATCTGAGTGGATGGCTTTTGATGTTATTTTAAGCACTTTATGTAAGGCTTTTGGGATGAGTATTAGTATGGACAAATCATGTTTTCTCTACAATAATGTGGATGTTGATATCCGCACTGACATTGCTTGAGCTCTGCCCTATAAAATGGAGCCTATCACCACATGTTTTAAGTATCTTGGCTATTATCTCAAGCCTCTGGGGTATAAGTTCAGTGACTGGAATTGGCTGATCCAGAAATTCAAAAGTAGAATCTTTCACTGGGCACATAAGCTTCTCTCACTATGTGTCCATTTGATCCTTATAGAAGTTGTGTTGTCTAGTATCCTGGTCTATTGGTTGGGCCTTGATCCTATACATGTATCTGTATTGAATAAACTCAGAAGTTTAGCATTTGCTTTTTTATGGGGCTCCTCTGGCAATAGACACAAATATCATCTATCCAATTGGAAGTCCCTCTCTTGGTCGAAAGAGAATGGAGGATGGGACATTAAAAATTTGTATTGGTTCAGCATTGCACTCAAATTAAAAAACCTGTGGTTGGTTCTATAGAATGATGGATTATGGCATCAAGTTATTATCAGTAAATATATGAAGAAGCACACGGTTGTGACTTAGCTCAGAGGTAAGCATTTCTGTTTACGTGGAGTTTCTGTTTTTTGGAAGGGGTTCCTGCTAACCCTTCCTTGGCTTGGTAGAAGTCTTGCCTAGCAAGTGGGCAATGGTAATAACGTCCTAATTGGCATTGATCCTATTATTGGCATTTCTGACTCGCTCACATTGCCTGCCGAGTTTCGAGAGTACTTAGAGGATCTAGATATTGTCACTCTCTCACAGGCTTGAAATACCCTCCTGGGATTACACAAGTATTGGTACTCAACCGATGATCTCTGTGTCGGTGGGGATTGGAAACTTGTATGGGACACCTTCATGAGAAGTCTGGAAATTGGAGGTATTCGCCTCAATACAGCGTCTGATTCTCTAATATGGGAATATAACAAGCTCGATGGCTCTATATCTGCAAAATTGGTTTATGACAGCATTGTCCACTCCTCTTCTCCCCCGACTGGAAGTAGATTACTTACACATATTTGGACTGGCACTCTTCCTAGGAAAATCAGTTGTTTTATATGGCTGGCTTTGATGGACAAGCTACTTACTTGGGACAATCTCCATAAGAGAGGCTAGACTGGGCCTGGTATATGTGCACTTTGCAGTAAGGATGAAGACAATGTTCAACATCTATTTTTTCATTTCTCTGTTTGGAAGAATGTACTCTCTATCCTGAAGGAACAATACCATATCACTCCTTCCTTCCAATCTGATGATCTCTGCTTGTTTCTAGAAAAGTGGACTGTCAGTTTTTCAAAGCACTTAGCTTACAGCTAACTCCCTTTTCTCGCCATGTGGACAATATGGAAAGCTAGAAACATATTTATTTTTGAAGGGAAAAAAGTGCCTGTCGTCAGCTTAATCCACCAGATTGCATATTCCTCTCAGATGTAATGTCCCTCTCTAATTAAGGTAAAAAAATCAAGGACCTTGGGCTCGGGTCCTGTACTTGTCTATCCCTGTGGATTCTTTGATGGGGCATCTGTAAAAAATGTTGGAGGGCTTGGCTTTTGTTTGTTCTTGAATGAGTCACACTTCTTCGAGTTTACATTGGGGGCAGGACCATGCACCAACACTAAAGCAGAACTGATGGGGCTCTGGGCCCTTCTGCATACAACCCAAATGATGGGGATACCCATGCTCAAGATATTTGGTGACTCTTCAGTCATAATTAATTGGGCAAAGGGTACAGCCTCCCTTTCACCACCTGAACTCCATCACTGGTGTAGGGACACTAGAAAGCTCTGCTCTTTCTTTCTAGAACTGTCCTTCTACCATATTTATCGTGAATACAATTAGCATGCAGATTGTCTTTCTAAAAAAACTCTTTTTTTGGCTCCAGGATCAAGTAGTTACTCTGAATTTATTGAAGGTCTTTTGGCCTCTCATGATAGTTTCGAGCTCTTTTGAGCCCGGTACTGGAGCATGTACTCCTCTTTTACTTGCACCCATTTTTTTATGTTTTGGAGCGAGCTCTTTTAGACTGCAGTTCTGCACTCTTTTGTTCACGGTAGATATGGTCTAAAGTGACAGTTTTTTACTGATGGGAATCTGTATAGTTGGATATGTCCTTGTCCCCCCATTCAGCTCTGTTGAGTTGTGACTCCTTCTTAATGTTTCAGATGTATGTTACTTTATGATCCACTCGCTTGATTGTAACCCATTTATTGGGATGGCACATCAGATGCCCTTTGATTCATTAATGAATATCAAGGACAGGCTTTTTTCTTCTGAAAAAAAAAAAAAAAAAAAATCTTGCACAAGAATATTCTTTAATGCCCTTCTTGTGTTTTTCTTATTGGTGTGACTTATATAAAGTTATATACAACTTTATATATATAAATCCTTTATATACTTTCGGCAACTTTTTATTTTACCAACTTAGGAAAATAATTTTATAACGCTTCAACTTTTTTATCTCTATGTATACTTCATTTATTAGTCTCTGCCTCGGCTACAAGGGACTTTAGTAATCGACTTGTTGTTTTTTCATTAAAACGGTGAGTATATCTAGGCATTTTTATTTCATATAATCTAAGTTCTATTTTGATTTTAGCGAACTTACTTTTTTTAACCCAATCTTATCTATCAAACTGTTTTATACTCCAATCAAAAGATTTGAGGTCTTATTTGGCCTCAAATCGAGGCAATCTATGATATAAACTTAAACATTTGTCACTCCATTTACAAATCGATAATGAAGAGATCATAAGATTGAGTAATGCTAGCCTTACTCTAGCATTACTCTTGACATTTAATGTTAAATGTAATATGAGAGAACCCATACAATATTGCTTCATTACTTGAAATGCAATGGTGCCACCTCACTGTCACTGCTTGATGGTACCACCTGGCTAATTTGCATGTCATTGCTTGATGGTACCACCTGGCTAATGCTTGCCACTGCCTACCTTGTTGTACCTCGCTAATGCTTGCCACCGCCTACCTTTCACAAGGTGGATTGCCCTTCATAAGATGCCTATCGGATGCAGATATGATGCTAATATTCCTACTGAATGTAGATACGTTGCTATGTTACTTGTGCTCCTAGATCGAACTTGATCTACCTACTGAATGTAGATACGTTGCTATGCTACTTGTGTTCCTGGATCCAACTTGATCTACCAGATTTAGATATGCTCCACTGACATCCGAAACCATTTCTATTTGCTTTTAGCCATGCGTCTAGAACTTATGGATATGTTGAGCAGTAAGGTAAACCGAACTTGTTCATTAGGCTCTTCATCTTTAACTGCATTTGAATTTGTATTCTTAGCATTTGAATTTGTATTCTTAGCATTTGAATTTGTATTATTAAATTATATAATGGATTATGTGATAAAATGAAAAGAGTGTGGCTGCTACAAGAGCTTACCTTGAGTATTTGTTCTTTTATGACTTTTGAATGCTCTGAAATAGAAGAAACTCCCTCCACAAATGGGCAATTTGACAATCTTTTCCCATAATGGTCCCAATCGTCTCCTTTCTTTATGTTATTTAGAGTTGTATTCACTTTCCATTGGACCATGGACCATATCGATGTCAAATTCTTGTAAACAACCTACCGCGGGTGGATTCTGAACCGATTATAGCAATTCACAAAATTTCTGAGAAATAATCTTTTACCCCCATTTATAGTCATTTCATAAGCTAGATTTATTCTATCAAACCATATTACAATAATCCTTAATAATCATTTTAGACTTTTAACAGTTCACTTAATGAAACAGTGAGGCAACTTAATAAACTGTGGCTCAAGTCACTTGTGCACCTTTTCGCTATAGATTGTGCGTATTGGAGCATGAGCACCTTGGTAAGTGATTGGGGAAGTGCTTGAAGAAGCCATTAAAGCTTCGATTCTTTAATTTATCTGAATTTGTCCCTCTAGGATCTTCCAAGATAGCTCATGATATTGGACCATGTGAACCAAAATAGACAATGTTAGTTGTTTGTAGATATATTTACTCAAATTGGTGATCTTCGTGTTGGTCTGGTGACGAGAAACAACATCCCACCTCTGTATTAGATTACGCCGGTGCACAATTTCTAATGCTTGTTTGAGAAGCGCCTTCAACTCTTCAAACCAATTGTCAATAGTTGAAACCTCATCTTTGTGGTTGTTCCATGCCAGTCGGATATGCTGGATCTCCTTAACAATTGGTTCAATTCTCATTAATGAATATTTTAGAATGCACTTTGTGTCGTTCTTTCATCACGAACTGGTTTTTTCTTCTTCCTCGTCCTCCACGGGGTCAAATCCCCCTTTACACTCGTTGACAGTTATTGGGGTCGATGGCTCATAGGACAACCACACCGACAACCAATTTCTCTGCTTGATTTAGGCTCTTCTGAAAATTAATGTTGCAAGACCTCAGGAGTTGAGCACGTTGTGAGACCAAAGTTGTATTCTCTCTTAAATCCTCTAAACATATTGATAGATCTTGGCATTCATTTATATTAAAGGATGCTAGAGGTGCGAAGAATTTATGAAATGAGTTGGCATTTAAATCCCTGGTCAATGAGGTGTTTTGATTGCAGCAGCATAGGTTAAACGCTATTTGAAAATTGGTTTTTAATTTCTCCATCACATCGTTTGAAAATGGAATTTACCAAATCGCAATTGATAGCGAATAGAGACCAACCATAGTCTAATAAAACAAGAAGAAAAGGAAACTCTAAGCTGAATCTGGAGAACTTAATGTAATTATTTCAAAATTTAATTATTTGATTAAACATCAAAACAAGTACAAGCCAAGCACCAACCCTCCATGAGGTGAGCAAGCCAAATACAAGCCGATGGATATCAGCTACATGGGCTTGTAGGGTATACCACGCACTTCACAACTGCATTAAAAATACTCCTATTCATGTCCGTAGTCGTGAGCACCTCAGACATACCCACATAAAGAACCACATGCCAAACGACAGACAATATTCCTCTACCCACTACTAAATTCCAACCGAAGATAACAATGCAGGAAATGGGCCATGGAAATTACCTTATACACGGGACGATGAGGAGGTCACATAGGTCACATAGTTCATGATGGACATTATATGAAACAATGTCCTCCATCAATGGAAAATTGGAACCAAAACAGAAATACATGATAGCTATCGATTTATGAAGAAATCTTGTAACATAGTCTAACTCAACTCACATGTAGTTTGTGCATGGCCTCAACGTGGCCAAAAAGTGAATAAGTGTACCCCAATGGGGTCCACAAGTCTAACTTATTTTCTCAATTTTGATGAACTTTTTACTCCACCTGGAGGTCAGGCAAAGGTCCTCAACAACATTTATTTCATAGGCTCGACAACATTTATTTCATAGGCACGACAGGTTCTATATCCACCACGAGTTGCACCTTCGTCGATTTCGAGCATCACCAGTAGAGCCAGGCTAATTTGAATGATTCTCAGCCCCATCAACGCCTGTATAACCATAATTACCAGAGGCACAAGTTTAACCAGGATCATTTAAAGAAGCAAAGTGATTTTCAACACAACCAATTGAACCAACATCAATTGAATCTCGAGCCTTACCAGGCATAACCAATACTAGTTTCATTCCCATCATAATAAACGGGATTTCCATCCTCATTATGACCAAGAATAGCATCCCCAGGAGCAATAAACTAAGCATAAGAGGAACCAACATTCTTCCCAGATTAATTTGAATCAGAAGTGAAAGGAACAGCATTATCAGAGTCATTTGAATAAGCATTAGACATCGGTAGATTATCTAGGGATTGACATCGATTCTATCCACCTTAGTACAGGTTATATGTGAGCATTTATCCTGCTCATAAACCAATTAATTTATCCTGCTCATAAACCAATTATGAATAGAGGATCGACGTGATTGAAAATTATGAATGTAAGTTGAAAGTGTTTCATGCATTTTCTCCCTTTGATTTGATATCTATTAAACTTTGCACTTACTAGATATCTTCATAATGATTGAATGATTTGTATAAGTGATACCCGATATCCTCAACAACCATCAATAACATCAAATGTTTACCTAAACAAGGCACCGTATCCTACAGGGTTGATCCTTGTAATTGGTAGATGACACATATTATTAATATCTGACAGATATCATCTAATTGGTATATTTTACTCAGGAACACAATGAACAGGTTTTCAATCATTAGCATTGATACTTGCCGTCTAAGGTCTAATGCCGCAAATATTTACAGAGTTCGAGCACTACATTTGCTGCGAAAGCTGCAGATGTCGTAGGGATACGTATCTCCTTAAGAATCTATTTAATAAACTTTAAGAATATCTATTCTTCTTTGAAACATCCATTCCACATTTGACTTTAAAATATGCTCGTATTCACATATCAAACGAAATTAATATACAAATCCAAGATCTGAAGTTACAAAGCAACATAGCCCCTGCATAAGGGATAGAAATATGGTCACTTTAATTGCAGCCCAAGTTTGTATTGGTAATTATTGAACATTTTTAAATAAATGCATGATAGTAAACTTTATCATTATGAACAGCAGTCTAAGCAGCATCAGCAGCACAATTAGCAATGTAAGCTGCCTAACCAGTTTCACAGTTTTCATTCCCGACGTAAGAATTATTCCTTTTGTCCCAACATAGTCATTTTAACCAGCAGCGTTTCCAGCAGAAAAGGTAGGCCCGGGACAAGCGGCAGAATGACCAAGGCTCCCCTGGCTGAAGTTTCTAGGCAAAAGGCTAAAGGTTCTAGGAAAAAGAGAATTTCCAGCATAGGGGCAAATTCCCAGGGTCACCAGTTGAAATAGAATTATTTCTATGAGTAATACCAATTGAACTCGCACTAGAATTTTAAGCATTACTAGTATCAATTCCAGGAGAATTCCCAGCATAACCAGTTTACCCAGATTCAAAGTAAAGCATTTGGATCATTTGAAGGAGAATTCCCAGTCTCACCAGCAGCATTACCAGCATCAGCATCGACAGTAGAACTGGGAAATTTTCATAAGGGGTATTCTCAAGACTATTTCAAACAGGAGAACCGCTCATTCATTTCAAGCATCATAAGTTGAGGCATAATTCTCGGCAATACCAAGAGCAATTGAACCAATGTTAAAAACAACAGCCCAACAAGCACCACTTGAGCCAAGATCATTTCCATCAACAACAAACATAATTACCAGCAATACAAGGAACATAAGAACCATCAACATTCAAATAAAAAACTTGGAGGTGGGCAAGTAATTTTCCAATCAGTCAATAATGTTTTACTTAATCAACCAATTGCATAAGGAAAAGACTTGATGCCTTTAGCAGCTCTCCTTGTTTGTTATTTTTTTTTTTAAAATTATGAAAGTTATGGTAACGATAACTGGTGACAACTTGTTCTTTAACAAATGGTGCCAATGGATCCTCCTCTAGTCAAATAAGCTCCTCTGGATCAGTGGTACATTGGTACTCATTAAGGTTGTTCTTTCTAGCCTACCTGTTTACTGGTTTTCCCTGGTCCCACTCCCCAAGTCTATCTTAAACAAGCTCAAAAAATTATTTTTTTCCTTTCTGTGGGGATCCAATGGGAAAAGCAAATGGTTTCATCTCATGGAATGGAAATCTCTGTCTAAACCTCTTGACCATGGTGGTTGGGGGATTAAAAACTTAGATTGGTTCAGTATGTCACTCAGACTAAAATCTTTCTGGATGGTCCTAAATGGGAAAGGCTTATGGTCCCAGGTGATCACCACAAAATACTTGAAGAGCACAACTCTGGAATCTTGGCTCAGATCCAAATGTTTCGCTATTAGTGGTCCCTCGATTATTTGGAATGGGTTCCTCCACACACTCACATGGCTGGGTAGATCACAGCCTGGCAGGTTGGTAATGGAAGTAATATATAGGTGGGCATTGACCCAATCATTGACACTTGCTTGTCTCCATTTCTCCCCCAGGACCTTATCATCTTTTTGTAAGATTGTGGTATCACAACGCTGTAGCAAGTGCGTAATCCGTTTCAGGCATCCTAGAACTATTGGTTATCATTAACAGATATGAATTTGGGAGGTGCCTGGGCCCATTCCTGGAATGACTATGTAGCAGGCTTGGAGTATGGGGGTATAAGGTTAAAAGATCACGCTGATAAGCTCCTTTGGACTACCAATCAAAAGGACGGTATGAGCAGATGATCAATGTGATACTATCTTCAGTCGAGGACTCATTTGCCAAACGCCTCTAGAAATGCACTTTCCCATGGAAACTTAAATGCTTTAGTTGGCTGTTATTCAATGGTAAGATCCTTACTTGAGAAAACCTCATGAAAAGAGGTTGGTCAGGACCGAGTATCTGTGGGTTATGTAGGGCAGGAGAAGACACGATAAACCATGTTTTTGTTGACTGCTCATTCACGGTTTCAATCTTCTCCAGATACTGTAATCTTTTCAATTGCGACTCGCCAGTGAATGGTATGTCCCTCAGGGACAGTATAGAGCACTGGTTTTCCTCACAAAACCATCAAGTGACCCACATATATCTTCCTTTTTTTGTGTACTGGTGTATTTGGCTCAAAAGGAACAAAGCTCTCTTTGAAAATAAACCTGTCAGGATTTTGGATGTTGTTCACCATATTGATTACATTCTGCATTACTTTCTGGTATCTAGGATAGTATCCAAAGTAAGGAACATTGGTCTGGCCCCCGTTATGTGCTATTCGTGTGGGTTCTTCAATGGTGCTATTGCTAATTCAAAAGGTGGGGAAGGTGCTTTTATAGCTATCAGTAATTTACATGTGCTCACATTCAAGATGGGATGTGGTCCATCTACCAATACCAGAGCAGAGCTAATGGCCCTCTGGGTCCTCATTGTGGTTGCCAAGTTGATGGGTCTGCCTTTGAAGAAAATATTTGGTGACTCTCAGGTCATCATAGACTGGGCCTGTGGTACATCTGAACTTACTACTATTGAACTTTCTCATTGGTGTACTAAAATCAGTGGCCTGATCTAAGATTCAGTAGATGTTGACATCAGTCATGTATTCAAGGAGCATAACCAGAGAGCGGATTGCCTATCCAAAGATGCTTTACTTTTGGAACCCGGACATTGTGCTTTCTTTGAATTTTATGAAAACACTCTGTGTTCCAGTGGTATAATGAAGCTCTTTTGAGAGCTAGTGCTGGAGCTTTGTCTCTCTTTTCTATGAGCACTGATATATGGATTTTCTTCTGCCTCTCATACTTTATGTCTTAGACGGGTATCATCTTTGGATCAACAATCCGGGTTCTTCTTGTGCTTCAAAATTAGTTGATCACCATGTCCATCTGTTGACCTCTTGGTTCTATGGAAACATTTGATTCTTCTTCAGCATCTCTTTGTGTTGGGTGACATATTCTTTATTATTCCTTTGGGATTTTGGAAATTTAGACTCCTTCATAAACAAACCCACGCATAATACACTTTGAAACAAGAGCTTATACTTTTAACAACTTTTGTGTTGGCTTATCTAGTTTAATAATCCTAGTTGCATTTTATAATCCTCGACTATATGCTTAATAAAACTTTCTGAAAGTCAATAAAGATTCCTAAATAGTCACGTCATTTTATACGGGTAGATTCCACGATGGTTGACTTGCAGTGTTATGCATGGTGGTTCCTAAACTCAACCATGATTTTACCGCCACTAACGATTTCAAGGTTGTTTTCAATGGGCACGACTTGTCACATGGTAGCATGTGAATTGTGAGCGTGCTTGGTGAGTTTCCACATGTAATTCTAATACCTAGGTAGAATAACTTCATGACTACGAGTGGTATTGTGCAATTGGTGGTTTTACTTCCTTAGCAACGATTTTCTCGAAAACTTGAACTCAGACTGCGGGTTGGCCAGATCAGGCTTCAAATTTGAAGCCTTCAATGTCCTTCAAGACCTAGTTTAAACCCTTCATAGAAGGGCACAAATTTTTTTGCTATGCAATAATGAAATTGACCGTTATTTTGCAACTTTGCAATTGAAGGGCTACTCCAAATTTTTAGATGGTTGAGAATTCATGTTTAGGCATCCAAAGGCAGAATCCCAACCTTGTCTACCACACATTCTATTGCACTATTTATTAAAATTTAAATCACAATGACACTTTAAATCATTTAAAATCAAGTTTAAATTCGAGGGCAACAACAAAGGTAGAATCCCAAGGGAGTCTCCCACACATTCCATTAGCACTATTTATCAAAATTTAAATCACATGAAAAATTAAATCATTTAAAATTACGTTTAAATGTTATTGCCACTTAACTTAAATGTTATTGCCACATTTGATGTACTAGCTTCTTCCATCTAGTTGTTTAATGCTCAACTACAAAGACATCCATAACGCGAAGCTTAACTTTCACTCCCATGGATAATTTATGGACCCAAATACAATGAACTTAGATCTAAATTCATACATGGATAAAATTGCACAACAAACTTAAGCCTCTAATAAAGTCAGTAGTGAAATCTCATTCAATTGTTAACTGGACAAGACTGTACAACAAGATATGGATGGACACTCAACTTGAGATCGATGTTTTTATAATTATTTTTTATTCAAATATAGGTTCTTTATTAAAGTTTATTAGTTAGTTTCAATACTACCATAGTTGATTTTTTTGTTATGATATGACTTTGCAATGGGCTTTGTTGATTTTATAAAATGATTAAAACCATAATTTTGTGGTTTGGATCTCTAAGTAACTATACAATTAAACCAGTACTAATTTCACATATGTAGGCTATTATTGTTAATGTGATTAATATGATCTAATTAGTTAAATTCTTATTTTATAGCATTGTTGCATTTGGGAACAAGACTTAAATTCTCATCCATGGGATAATACGATTGTTGCATTGTTATTACTAGTCTTCCTTTCATAATAGCATTCCCTTTCTTGGATTTGTGGATGGGAATTTTTTTCATCGTTGTAGGCCACAGGCCATCGGGATATTGTTCAAGCCTTCAAAATTCTTCTCCACGACCTTGTCTTCTTTCAGGGTTGGAAACCTCCAAAACCATGCTTGCAAATCCATTTGTAGTTTATTTATGCAACAATTATCACTTGTTGGATGGGATGTGTGCTATAATGTAAGGTGGTTGCACTTTAGCCACAGATTCATGATTTCATCCACTTTGGTTAGTTTGAGAGTTTGGAGGCTTGGAGCAGAATTGAATGAGAATATACATTAAGATATTAATAGAGGAGAATAATACAACAAGATTTCCAAACTATGCAAAGAGTGTGTGTGATGCGTGGAAGTTAGAGTTACACACCCTTTTGATATAGTCTATCTATGTTGCAATTTTTTGTTAGAAAACTTGTCCAAAATGATTCAAGGATTCGAACGAGAAAACTTCGCAAAATAAGGTGATTTGATAACCCTTTCTCCTAGGTTAAATTTGATGGAGAATTTGCATGATATTGACAAAATTGATCCATAAACGCCATGATTCTATACCTTTACACTCTTTTCCTCAAGGTTATAAGTATCAATCACTTATGATACACATTTAAACCCTAAACACCAATCATTAATTGATAATCACCTATAGTAAGCTAGTAGCCCGATAACAAATAAAGCATTAGTTGACAATATATTGTGGTAATCTAGTAGCCTAGTAGCAAATAAATGCATTAATGATGATTGTGTTTCGGTAGGTTATCAAAGTTGAAATCAATTAGAAACATGCTTCAAACACTTATTCCTTCTCAAATCCCAACGACTCTATGTGCATAGGAGATTCACTTTGTTGACCAATATATTATCATGGTCATTCATAAAGGGGGGGGTCGAATTTTGAAATATTAGTTCAATATATTATAGGTATTAGGGGGATGGGAGTAGGGTATTGTGATTTTATAGGTAATGGGAGGTATAAAAAGTGGTATCCAATAAAAATAGGGAATATCTTGTAAAAATGTGGAACTTTTTTAAAATTGGAAATCTGTATTGTGGGGGGGGGATTAAAAAAATAATTTTGGCTTGTATTTATCAATATCTAGTTAAATTAGGGGTATTCTTTAATATCCCATGAATTAAGGCGCTATGACATAGTTTCACTAAGTGAAGATCCTATGTCAATAGAGAATGCAACCACATAATCTGGAATTAAATTGTGCACCGCATGATAAGAAATTAGAATTAGAATTCATCATTTTTAACATTGGTTTATAATTAATGTACAGTTGAATGATTGGAATGGGATATGGATTTAGAACTATGCCAATCAAATGGTTATTGAAATTTGGAAATGTTATTATGAAAGTGGATTTGGAAATGTGGTTAGTCAAATGTTTAATGTATTTTGGAAATGTGATCATGAAATTTGAAAGTTTGTAGCTTAAGTGGTATTAAACATTCAAATTTTGTTTATCAATATTCTAATTTCCAAACTCGTCAACCCTGCTTAAGTTGTGCCTACTTCCACCATCACCATTGAGTCTTGAGTCTATTTCAATTTCATATTCCTACCTTTTTTCGTGTTTTAGTACATGCTAGAGTTATAGTAATTTGATAGGGGGAGGGAGCTCATGCTAGGGAACATGTAGCTTTGAGCTTCAATTGACACTCAATAAAGTTAGTTGGTTAGTTAGGATTTCATGGATAATCATCAAGGATAATGTTGGAGAAAGTGCCTTAATCACTTTCCAATAAGTATTTACTTTGTTATTGAGAAGTGACACATGCATATTTATGCTTGTAAGTGAGATGGTGGGTCACTTCCTCTTTCGGTTGGTTTGTGAATGGTTGATATGGATACTTGAATAAAATAGTTCATTTATATATCTTGAATGGATCCATTGTTATTTAAACATAGATGAATGTACTTCTTGAAGGCCCCCAAAAGTAATAAGAGGAAAATTTCCTTTCGGTTTGATATCACAATTAGTGTTGGCAAGAATCATGATCGACTAAGCTTGTTATTTGTCCTATGAATTAAGATTCAAGGGGAAGAAGTACCTTGAAATGTTCCTACAAGTTCAAATTGGAGTAACTCTTTACTCTTGCTCAAGTTGATTCCATTATCAAGTTGAACCCTTGGTCAAGTTGTTTCCACCATCACCATCGACCCTTTCTTAGGATACTTCCACCCTTTATTTCCCTATTAATTCATAAGGTATATGACTCTTTAGAATCCAAGGGTTTTTCTAGAGCAAAGGAAGTACACATCCACCCTAGCACCACTAGTCCACCACCAACTTGCATAAGTGTACATCCCCACTAGAGAGAGAGAAAATATACCTTTGCTAATGATTATTTCTTATAGGGGATTATGTCTCTCCTTTGATTCACAAAGTTGAATGGACAACAACATATATAAAGGGATTCCTTCCCTGAGTCGATCTCAATACTTGTTGTTTTGTTCCTATGGTTGAATAATTTTTCAAGTATGTGCATCACAAGAGTAGTTTTTTTGTTGTGTTATTTTATAAGTATTTATTTGGTTCTTCTTAGAAAGGAGTGAATTTTTTTATTGAAGTGATTCAAGATAATAGTTTTGGTATTCATGAACATATTTTTAAGGTTCACTCCATCTTTTGTATTTATCGATCTCTATGTTCAATTAACATTGTATATATTGTATTTCATTTTCACCCAACCTTGTTTTAAGTTTTACTTCTTGCCAAGTGAATCTTAATTGGTTAAAAATGTTTTTTAATTGATTTCTTCATATTGTTGGGTATTTTTTATGTTTCTAAAATTTCCTCTATATGGTTTCTTGGGTTATTTATTAATTGATTTCTTCATATTGCTAGGTATTTTTTTATGTTTCTAAAATTTCCTCTCTATGGTTTCTTGGGTTATTTAGGTTAGACGTTACTTATTAAACACCATAAAATAGAACAATGCAAATTTTGTTTATATATTGAAATTTTGATTACATTTCTTTTAATATACATTAAAATTTTGATGTATTACTACGTTTTTCAAATGAAAAGAATGATTTATTTTAACATGTCATTATTGAAGGGTTAAATATATCATAACCCTTCAAAGTGAAATAAGACCATACCTTTCAAATTTGATCCTTGTTGGCCACATAGGATGAGTAGAGGTCAGTGGAAGTTAATGTGACTTAACCCACTACAGTCTTCCAACATTGTTAATTATCAGTGGAATCCCCTTGAAATTTGCAGTGGATTTCTCTTTGAGTTCTTGATTCTTTCAATAGAATTATGAATTAAAATAACCAATAACTAGGTTTATGGTTGAATACTAAGTGCCCAAAGACACTCTGAAATTGGGGTGGTAAAAGCCAGCAGATTTGTTTCTAAGGACAACGAACTTTAACCAACTGTCTAGTAGAAGGTGCGGCAAAAATTCTGGGATGAGAATCGGCTTTAATACCAGTGAAATTAACTACAATTCATTTACTAGTAAAAACCCAACATATGGAGGATAGCAAAAAAAAATATCAATATAGGAATATAAAATGTATAATGAGTAAGAGATGATTTGATAAATACAATGATAGAGTCTTTATATACAATATTAATGGGGGCCTTTGAAGACACATGTTATTATATTTATTGAGTTAGAAATGAGTGAAGATGAAAATAAATCTTTTGATAAGCATGAAGAATAACAAGTTTAGAAACTATAACTTAGAAGACCTATACATCCCAATATATGTCAAGAAAGCTATTCTCCCAATTTTCATTCTTCTTTTGCTTTGTTAACTGAAGATGGTGAATTTAGTTTATTTCAGGAAGCTAGAGAATCTAGGAATGTAGATAAATAGAGGAAATCCATGGATAAAGAAATGAAAGCAATACACAAGAATGGAATGTGGGAACTTGTGGATCTCTCATCATGAATAAAATTTGTTGGAAGCAAGTGGGTGTATAAAGTAAAGAAGAACAATGATGGGTTGTTGGAACATTATAAAGTCCACTTGGTGAAAAACATTATGTGCAGAAGTTAGGTATAGGTCTTAATAAAATCTTCTCTTTAGTTGTGAAGCTAACTATTGTAAGCATTCCACTTACACTTGTAGCAGCACATGATTTAGAGATGGAGCAACTAGATGTAAAAATTGTTTTCATGCATGGTGATCTTGAGGAAGAAATTTATAAGGATCATCCTTAGGGATATAAATAAAGAGGCAAAGAGAATTTGGTTTGCAAACTCAAGAAATATATGTATGCATTGAATAGGTGACAAGGATGTGGTACAAAAAAATTGACACCTTCATGAAAAGACAATGTTTCAAAAGAAGTGAAATTAACCATTGTGCATATTATAAGAGGTTTGAATATGGCAGTTTTAATATCTTGATGATATACTAGTTGTAGGCCCCATCATGAAGAAAATAATTGATCTTAAGGCTTAAGCCGCTAGGACATTTGAAATGAAGTATTTATGAGAAACAAATCAAATTCTAGGGATGAAGATACACTAGGGAAGAATACGTAGGAACATTTGGTTAAGTCAGAATTCATATATATAAAATATTATGCAATGGTTCAACATGTAGAATGAAAAATCAGTTAGCACCCCACTTCCTACACACTTCAAGTTTTCTTCTGAACAATTTCCTAGCACATAAGCAAAGAAGATAGCCATGTATCATATACCGTATTCATCAATGATAGGGGGCCTCATGTTCACCATGGTGAGCACTATACAAATATTACCCAAGCAATGGGAGTTATTACCTAGTTCATGGTGAATCCTGGTAAAGGGAATTTGGATGTTTTGAAGTGGGTACTCAGATATTTAAGGGGCACTTCAAATGCTACTATTTTCAATAGATTGACATATTTACTAATTAAACATTTTGCAAATTCTGATTTTGGTGGAGGAAGAGATGGATGAAAGAATGCTACATGATATACTTTTACTCTTGCTAGTGGATGTATAAGATGGATATCTAAGTTGTAGATAATGGTGACCTTATCAACCAATGAAGCAGAATATGTGGCTGCAACTACGATCGATAGAGAGGCAATATGTTAGAGATACTAATAGATGAATTCAAGAAGATGGAAGGGAAAATAATTTTTCATTGTGACAATCAAAGTGCTATTCACTTAGTGAAGAATCCAACAATTCATGATCACACGAAGCATATTTATATTACTTACCATTTCATAAGGAAAGTGGTGGAAAAAGCTAGGATATTGTTGGACAAAATTGATATTGATGAGAATATTGCAAATATGCTTACAAAGCCATTAAGAATAGATATGTTTGAATGCTGCGAAAATTCTCTAGGATTGTTGAAAATGTGAGGAAGGCGACATTGGAACAAAAAATATAGGCAATGAGCTTTACGTATATTAAATTCAAGTGGGATAATGTTAGGAGGTGAATTCAATATCTAGATCTTTGTCATTTTCCTATATAGTGGTACATGACTATCCACTTGCATGATTTGTATGTGGGGGAGAGGGGGCGAAGCCTTTGAGGAAACAATTTCTAGACACTTCTAGTGTATTTTTGTTCCTTTTGGAACCCTCTTATGTATTAAAGAAAAGGGAAGTGACCCCTGGCATTGCATCACAATAGAATAAAGCATTGTAATATTTTTTTGAGCAATAATAAAATATTGAAAGTGTCATTGCTTTGTGGTTTTACCTACAAATGTTTTCGATTTCCTTGTAAATCTCACGTTCTATTGTTATTGTTGCTTTCTTCCAATTTTATTTTTATTTTTATAAAGGTATTTTTCATACATTATTATGTGGTTCTCAATGTTATACAAATAATTCAAAATTAATTTCAAATCTCAAAATTGTGAAACCATGTGGTGTGTTAGTTTACAAAATATAGAATACAAAAACACATATATTGTGTTTCAATTTAATTTTGAGATTGAGGGAAAATATGAGAGAGAGCTGTTATTTTCTAAAGATTGGATTGTGTAGAGTTGAGAGAAGATGATTTCTTCAGTTGGCTTAAGATTAGTTGGTTTAGACAACAATTATCACTATGTAAACTCTAAAAGAAGTGACATGGAAATATATCAACCTGTAGAATTCCTTTAGGATCTCTAGGACAATTTTTCTTCAGGGAAGAGACCCCAAAATTCTGCTTCTTTAACCCAAACTAGAGGATTATTAGTTTTTGCATGTTGGTACAATTTTTAGGATCTAACCCAAACATACCTTTCTAGGTACCAAAGTCTATCTTCACCATTTTGGAGCAACTAAAGTCACATGGTAACAATGTAGGACCATTTTGGGAGGCTTTGTGTCTCCACAAGATATATTTTGAAGGAGTCGAGGAAACAATTCCTCAACTTTCTCCCTTGAGTGCCATTTCTCCTTGGTTGGTAGTTGTTCATTCATTTTCACCAATTAAAGTTACTTTCGGTCATTTTAATCTTGTTTTACAGAATGAAATTGGTAACTTTATTTGTGCATTAGTTTCAAAATATTCTATGGAAGTTAAAAATTGTCCCTTTCATTCTCATTGGGTATAAATGGCTTGTAGAATTTTAGGTTCTCTATATTTACGATGACGCAAATGTACATAAAATGTGGAATATTGTGTCTGTAACCATTATTTCCTACAATCTCCAATATTTTAAAAGGTCTATATCTTAAGGCCTTAGTTTTCTTTCAAGGACCTGTAAACTTATTGAGGTGAAACTAGGCTTTGACACCTACTTTGAAGGTATTTACAATCCTGAGTTGATCATGAATGACATTGTATTTCACTTTAGGCTTCTTTAATTTCTCTTGAATTTGCATGAGTATACTGATGATCCTATCTATTAATTACACTTCCTTTAATGCATTGCTTAAGGGTGATAACTCTAATCCAAGATGCCAATCTATAATATCGAATGGTGATGATGGAAAATATACAAACAAATTTTAAAAGATGACTTATTAATGGAATGAAAACAACCCTATTGTAATAGTGTTGTATGTAAATTGATATTCATCCCATATCCTTAGATTCTTTTGATTATAGCCTCTCAAAATATTAATCAAAGTCATATTCACCACCTTAGGTTGCTCATCAGTACATGGGTGAAAGATAGTGGATCTCTTCAATTTAGGATCCAATTTTTTCCACAATAGATTCTAAAAATTTACTTAGAGATTGAATATATCTATCATAAATTACGTTCCTTGGAATCCCAAAGCATACCGAGACCCTTTTGAAAATAAAGCTTGCAACTTTTTCTTATTTGATGGTGTTTTTACAAGTTGTAACACACATAATATTAAATAATAAACAATAATAATATAATAATAAATAAAACATAATATTAATAGATTTAACGAAGGGACATATCTCTTTGGTGAATAATCACCATATAAGCCTATATATGCGGGAAACATCCTCATTATAAACCATCATCTTTATATATTCATCAATTATCTGTTTTTATTATGGAATTGTCTTCAATTGGATGACTTATCCATTTGATTAGTATTGAGTACAACTAGATTGGTTGTTATAGTGGTAACAAAGTAAGGTTCTTGATTTAGGCTTTTGGCCATATATTGGCTTTTAGCCGCCATCTCATATTTTCTGAATCATTGGGTCTTTGACCTAAAAAGATAAAAAGAAGGAAGGAAAGAAAAAAAAGAGCAAGAAAAAGAAATACGAAGAAGAAAGAAAGAAAAGAAAAAAAATAAAGGGAAAGTCAAAAAAAAAGAAAAAAAGAAAAGAAAAACAAAGAAGTAAAGAGGAAAGAAAATAATAAACTACGCGTAGTTTCTTAAAAATAATACATGGTTTATTGGAAGCATTTGTGAAAGCTAATAATAATTTTATAATATAAAGTAATATATACAAGATCTAGAAGTGCATAAGAAGTCTTAAGGCTACCAAGGAGCAAGCAAGATTTAAACTTTGGTGGGGAAGGTAACAATCATTCCTCCTAACCACCCAATATTCCTTCAATCTACAAGAAGTCTTAAGGGGAAAAGAATATAAAAAGAGCATCAAAAGAATATTTTTTTACAAGAAGAACCATCTTGAAGATTTTGAGAGAGAGAGAGAGAGAGAGAGAACCACATTAAGGATATTACACCTCTTGTGTCTACTCGTTATTGAAGTCAAAGGAAGACCACCTATCATCAAAAAAGTCAAAGACCATGGAAACAAGTTTACAATTACAAATAGAAAAATTAGAAGAAAAGTTAAAGCGTTGTCAAAGAAACAATAAAGAATTACAAGACATGAATGAAGATTTGGAAACGACAAATAAATTTCAAAAAATTCAAATAGAAACCAAAGAATAGATAATCTTCACTCAGAAGGGACACCTAGAAAGGTTGTCCACATAAATTAATGAATTTAAGGACGAAAAAGATTTCAACCGAAGATTACAAAATCAAGAGATGAAAATGGAATTTGATGATAATAAAGCAGAGATAGTGTTCTTACGCAAAAGTCTAAACAACAAAGATGAAGAAATTGTGGAAATCTAGAAACAATTAAAAGACCAAGAATTAAAGAAACGTTGATACCAACAACAGATAAAAAAACTCTAGCAGAAATATGACAACACTAAAAAGGCACACAATTTGGAAATTATGAAAGTCAATAACACGTTATCAAGCAATACTTAAGAAATATTTTGACTAATAAATCATAACAAAACCTTAGTTGCAAATATCAAGAAATTGAAAAATAGTCGGAAGATAGAACATTTTAATGAAGACATCGAAGGAAATATTCTAAAAAAAAAAGAAGAAAATCGTCCTCTTCAAAAACATAATGATGAGCTTAAGGAACAACTTAAGGATTCCAAAGACAAAGAAATATCATAAGAATAAATGATCTAGAATCTTAAAAATGATAAAGAGTTGTTGGAAAACAAGTTGGAGCAAATTCAGAAGAGCACACTAAAACCCTTGGACTCAAAAATCTAAGTTGATGAAAAAGAAGCAAATACAAATCCAAGCCTCATCATAGTTCAAAATGAAGCCAATTTCGTTAAAAAAATAAATAACATGAACTCCTTATCAACACCCAAATTATAAAAATAATTTTGACCAATGACATGGTCAAAATGAACATAAACAGAGGAGTTCTGATTTCAGAAAAGACAGAACATAAAATCAACAAACTAAACAGAAAATGAGAAGTTCCATCTAACAAAGCGATCAACAAAAAACTCTAATGAAGATAGATCTCGAATGGATAAATTCACAAACGATGTGATATTTTTTCTTCAGAATTCGTAACTCATATCTTTTTGTTTCGTCATGTGTCGCAATTACTAACACAAAAGATTAGGATTTGACATTACAAACAAGAAATCAGACGCAAGCCTTGTCTTCAATAAGATTTGACGACAAAGCTTCCTTTAACGGGAAGGCAATGTAACATACATAATATTAAATAATCAATAATAATAATATAACAATATAATAATAAATAAAACATAACATTAATAGATTTAGCGAAGGGACACATCCCTTTGGTGAATAGTCACCATATAAGCCTATATATGCAGGCTACATCCTCATTGTAAAACATCATCTTTTATATATTCATCAATTATATGTTTTATTATGGAATTATCTTCCATCAGATGACTTATCCATTTGGTTAGTCTTGAGTACAACTAGATTGGTTGTTACAATTTTGTGTTGATCATGACAATCCTATGTTTATCATGAATGACCTTGTATTTCACTAGTGAGCCTTCTTTAATTTATCTTGAATTTGCATGAGTATACTGATGATTCTATATATCAACTACACTTCCTTCAATGCATCGCTTAAGAGTGATAAATCTCCTTCAAGACGCCAATCTATAATATACAATGGTGATGGTGGAAAATATACAAACAAATTTTAAAAGAGGACTTATTGGTAGAATGCAAACAACCCTATTGTAATAATGTTGTATGTAACTTGACTTTTCGACCCATATCCTTAGATTATTTTGATTATAGCCACTTAAAATAATAATCAAGGCCATATTCACCACCTTAGGTTGCTCATCAGTACATGAGTGAAAGGTAGTCGATCTCTTCATTTTAGGATCAAATTTCTTCCACAACAGATTCGAAAAATTTACTTAGAGATTGAATATATCTATTGTAAATAATGCTCCTTGGAATCCCAAAGTACACCCAAACCCTTTTAAAGATAAACCTTGCAACTTTTTCTTCTTTAATGATGTATTTACAAGCCTTTAAAATGCGCATTTTACTAAACTAGTCTACTACCACATATAAATAACAACTCACTCTTATCTTAAAAAAAAACTAACACTATCCACATATATGCTTTCCCATGACTTTGTAAGGGCTTGAAATAGACCATATAATCTTTATTTTTGGTTATTAAAATTATTATTTTTACATATTATACAATCTCTAAAGACCTAACTTCTTATTTTCTTGTTACCATATAATCTTTATTTCTCGTTATTAAGTTTCTTATATTATAACATACAATCTCTAACAAACCTAACTTCTTATTTTCTATAATAAACCTATATTCTTTTTCTTATTTTCTAGTTATTAAGTTTCTTATTATAAAATATTATAATCTCTAATAAACCTAACAGGCTTATTCTTGCATCATGATTTTATAAGCATATAACATAATCATCTTCGTTAACATGGAAAGAGGTCCTCTCATGCACTAAAAATCATCCATTTCCCCAAAGCTAAAAGTAATCCATTAGAAAAGTTATGACAAGGAAACACTCCATGCTTAAAACAACATTTCTCACCCAAAATAAAAAAAACTTTTTTTATTAGAAGGAAAAGTTGAAAAAAGAAAGAGAGTGTGATGAAGAATCGAGAATATTGATTAATTATTGTTGAGCCACCTCTATCACATCTACCACATTTTCATTGTTTACCCTTGAAGATTTCTTCAAGGATTTCGTAAAAAGATACATGCACATGAAATTTTATGAAATCCTAGTAAGAGTTAGGCGGTGGAAGACTATATGGTCTAGGTCCTTTCTTCTAGTATCACTCTTGCTCTTCCATGCAAGGATGGCTAGAACCACTAGTCACACTCTAGTAAAGTTGGTAAGGAAACATAGATGACTAGAATATGCTCTCTACACTAATTCATTAATTAATTTATTAAAGATGATTGTGTATAAAATTAAACGAAAAAAGCAACAAACCAACATGATTTTGAAAAAAAATAATAACAACAAAAACTCCACAATCTAAAGCAAGCTATATGTATTTTCATGGTTACAAGTAAGCTCTTTTTTCCTTACCTCTTCAATCAAATTAGGCCTAAACTAAGCACTCCATACTACACTAGCCACCCAAGCCTACATGCATATTCTATGAGGCTCTTACAATAGCCTATATGAAGTTTTCAAATATGATTCAAGATATGAAAAACGATGGGAACATACACCATATTGAATGGTAAACTCATGATTATCCATGTCAAAGTTATCTTAACTACTTTATGATTGAGTCAAGATTAACCCAACATTTTCCCCTTTAAACTTGCTTGGGAGAAGCCATATCCCCCTCAAATTTTATTAACAATGTATACATGCCTAAATAAGTCTTACAACTATATGCCCATTTATAGATGTGATAAACTTGCAACTCCATAAAAATGCTTACAGTTATATGTCCAAGCATGTGATGTTGTGAATCATCTACTTTTTTCCTTGTAACCCAATACTTCACATCAATTCCTACCATATATTTTCCCTATACCATTTACCATGGTTCATAAATCCATGAACCACTACATCATCTCGTGTGCCCAATGCTCAAACAACACACAAACTTGTTATGTATTTTAAAACATATTCCTCTAATGTTTAATATGAGAGCATTACCAAGTTTTATTTTCAAGCAAAATCCTCTTTGGCAGAAAATACATCATACACACACTAAATTATATAATAATAATGTCTAAGCTCCTTAGTGAAGTCCTCCTCAATGAAGGATAATGCTCCTTCTGTTTCCTAAGTGATTGGGAGAGGGACATGTTGAGGTCAATGCCATAACAATGCTTGACATCCATGTCGGTAGGTTTCCACTACATAATAAGGGGGAAGACCACATTAATTGTGTGGCCCATGTTGGGTCATTGGAAGGGATCCCAAATAGTGTAGTGGTCAATGAGCTCCACCAACGTGTAGATTCTTTGAAAGGTATTGTTAGTCATTTTGAGGACTAGGTCAATAACCTTGTGGAAGGATCCGTACTCACTAGCACACATCCAAAGCATGTGACCAAGTGCATGCTCTCCCCTGGCTAGGTCTCATATTGAGCCTTTCACCCAGTCACCAACTCCATTAGCACCACATTGAAGCTAAACATATCCACCTTGGATATCACTCAACCCATCATTGTGTATTCAAATGTTACGTAGTCAAAGGTGTTAAGAAGCCTAGTGTAAGTAGAGAATTTTCCATTGGGCACAAGCATGACCCCCTTGAAGTCAGAGACATTAGATCGTATATTGTCATCGAGGAGGGTATTGGAGGGCTTCGTATCTCTATGAATGAAGCTCGTATGTGTAGGTACTCAACCCCACAAGTGACATCAAGGGAAATGTTGAACCTATGCTCCCATTCTAACAACCTCAACCTAGCCTCCACACATTGAAACAGATGCAAGCTCAGTGGCTTTTGGGGCATGCACTTGTACACCAACATTTTCTTTGTACCATCGAATAGTAGCCAAGAAGACCCACGAGGTGTTAGCGTCAAACCTTGGTAAGGATGATGATCTTTGTCTGGGACTTGCTGAAGTACCCCTTGCTACTCACCTTCACAACCTCCATTTAGTTCATGGTGATCTTGGTGCCATTATGTAGCTCCTCTCTAGAGACCATCCCAAATCCATGTAGAAGGGAATCCACACATTTGGCCACATGCAAGTATCGCAAACCTAGGACATGCTCGATTCATAGAAGGATTGGGTCCTTGGGAATTGAAAACAACTTCATGGACACTCAAAAATATTTTAGCAAATTGGATCCAAATCTTCCTTTATCAAAGAAAATCTGTTCCCTTAGCACCAATCCAAGGATTTGGCACGCATTAGACAAATTTTGATGTAAAATATGGGTTTCACAACGAAAAATGTACTATAAAATAAACTTTACAAGAACCCATAGGATTCAAGATGTAAATATTTTTGGAGGGAAAGGGGAAAACTACCATTTTAACATATTTTCAACTTATCTCCTTGTAGGTTTACAAGGATTTTGAGTGTGAGCACCTTTGGGTGCATAATTTTATTTATTTTTATGAAATTTGATTAAACCTACAAGGATATAAATTGAAAATACTTTAGAAAAAAGTAGTCTTTTACCATTCTTTAAAAAAAAATATAACTCTTATTTTAGTTTTTAACTATTATTTTTTTTATTTTTCTTAGGAGGCCCATTTTATACCTTAAAATTGCTCTAATGCATTACATCTATCTAGGCATCCAAATCATGGATCTACCAACAACTTCACCTTTAATCAAGTTACCATTGTTCATAGCATTGCATAAATGCTACCAATAACATGATACTTCAACCAATTCACAACAACACTCCACCATGTGACTTTGTAATAGCTTGATCAATTCAAGAACATACTATCAAGCTTATCCAACACTAATAGCTTGATCAATTCAAAAACATACCATCAAGCTTATCCAACACGCTTCAGTGATGGCTTTCCATCTTCTATACATAGCCAATAGGCTCACATTACATCAATGATAGTATTAATTCCATTACTTAGGCTCACACAAACCCACAATAATGGATTCACACTAAAATCTATCCTCCATTATGTATATCTAAGCACTCAAAAAACAAATCTAAAATATGGTTGCATATCCATGTTTTTTATGCATGTTACAGTCCAACGAACTAAGATTTATTAGTAATTATGTGAATAATGAAATACGAATGGTCTAACCAAAACTATAATAAAGAAATTATTGAAGATGAATCCTGAAGAAGCTCACTAAGAAGGAGAATTCAAAAGAGCTCATTCATAATATATAAACAATATAATTGGATGGCAACAAATGTTTCATGCTCATCTTTAGAAACTTTAATCTACAACTATAGTTTTGGAAATTGAACTTTCAATGTTTTACCATCATGAGATATGGAAACATAAGTTGGAAGGATTAGGTTGTGTTTCATTGTTTTTACTGGTTTTTAATTTTTAATTTTTAGGTGTAACTTAAACTATTAACAATTTGCACTTGTTTTTTTGAAATTTTTTAACTTGAAAGTAAAGTTTAGGTTATTGAAATTGCATATTCAAGATGTTTTAAATTGCATCTATTTCTAGAATTAAAATTACATTTTAAACAAAAATCACACTCCCATTATAAGAAAAATCACTTTAAAAAAAATACAAATCACCTCATAGTATTTATGAAAATAATTTCATCCTTTCTATAGAAGTTACATAATAAAAACAATGTCGATAATTTTATATTTAAAACCATGAACATATATTTAATATTCTTGGCTATGTGGCTTACAACAACTGGCCACGTGAACGACATGTGGTGCTTATCAATTTTGTCATATTCCCCCAAAATAAGCAAGTGTCTGCCATCACCCCAGCTCGCTTGATTGTCTTAATAAATTAACCCAAAACCATGGCGTACTTCAAGGTGCGAACAGATTAATACCGCTAATAAAAAACTAAAGTCCATGCGAGAAGCAGGGCCTACAAACGTGAAGTTTTTATAATGCCCTTTCTTTATTTTATTTTGAGAAGAAAACTCCATGTGAGGTTTGAGTAGTCTGGAGCTTCATATAGGTGTTCAATCGTTTCTTGAAAACAGAGCTTGACTCTGCAGTCACCTTTAAATGTGTGAGCTCTGTTTTGAGTTCTCTCGCAGTTGACCAATTAGAATAAACGCTTGCCATTTAGCTTTAAAGCAGTTTACTTGAATAGATCTGATTTCAATCTTTCTGCATCTTATAAACTTTTAATTTCAGGGTGACACTGTAAGGATTCTCTATAGAATTTTTTAAGCCAAAAGAGAGACACCGGTCATGATCTTTCTTAACAAATGATTTATTAAAGCAGAAGTGTTTAGGTTTGCCATTATACCAATATCTGGAAATCTTGATACCTTAGTAAACCAAGTACATTATTTTGAGTGGATTCCAGTTTATGTTCTCATTTAGTTTACAAGATCAATTCCCAGAGATCTAACAAGATCAATTCCCAGAGTTGCTACAACTTGGCCAAGTAACCCCGATTTCCCAAGTTTCCTTCAAGATAAATTTTTAATAGATTGTTGAAATTATAAGATTTAATGATTGAAATTACAGTATGAAATTGAGTTTACTTTAAGATGAATTTTTAATAGATTGTTGAAATTATAAGATTTATGATTGAAATTGCAGTCTGAAATTGAGTTTCCTTTAAGATAAATTTTTAATAGATTGTTGAAATTATAAGATTTAATGATTGAAATTGCATTATGAAATTGATTTAATGAGAATGAGGTCATATTGTTCATGTTTAAGCTAGACAGATCTCAAGATAATGAAATGGAAGGTGGGTGAGAGATTTCATACTCAACGTTTCAAACCATTAGTTGGGCTTATCATCAGAGCTCAAACCATTAGTTGGGCTTATCATCACAGCTCAGTGCTGTTTAAGATGAGAGGGAATAGCTGTAATTTATATGGCATCCCTGTGTAATGTAATGAAATGAGAGTGAATCCCTATTTTCCATTGTCTAATTCTGTCAAATGAATTAGACGTACAGGATAGAAGTTTGCTCCAGTATTATTCTGCTTCTTTATAAACCCCGATTCTACTGATTGGCATGCAAAATTTTACTGGCCTGAGACGAGCATGGACGTTGGCTCCAGATTTGTTAAGAATACACACTGTTGAAATTGAATTAGTGAGATGCCCAGCAATATTCACAATAATTATGTAGCTAACTCCACTGTATTTATATTTATTGATTTCAATTGCTAAGCATAGTGCTATGTTTTTCTTCACAATAATTATGGTGCTAACTCCTCTGTATTTATATTGATTCCAATTGCTAATGCAGAGTGTTATGTGTTTATTCACAATAATTATGGAGCTGACTCCTCTGTATTTATATTGATTCCAATTGATAATGCAGAGTGTTAAATGTTTTATCTCAACAATGGCTTGATGAAACATGTAAGATTATTATATCGCCTTTATCTATTTCTATACCGTTGAGAATTAGACTTGTTTTACAAACAAAGTTGAAAACATTTTTATTCAGTCAACTTGCTCACACGAAGTTTAAGTTCTTTATAGGGCTCTCTCTATCATACAGAAGCTTTTCATGGCCTTGAAGCTCTCTATTTTGTTCCTCCCAGCCTCCCAAAAGCTCACAATCCTTCCATTCCCTCATGAAGAAAACCGCAGGCACTCAAAGATGAAATTTGAAATCACATATCGCTGTTCTCTATCCTGCCAAGACCTTTTTGTTGACCACCACAACAGGGCACATAGCGTTCCTAACACAGTAATCACTCACACTTCCTCTGATTGCTCTGCAAATAGCAAAATCACAAAATAATTCCACATATGAATTTCCAAATCCATTCTTCTAATGGATAGAACAAAAATTACAGTGTACATTACCTGATAAAACCACCATGCCCATGGCTGCCCACGACCAACAAATGTGCCCCCAATTTGGCTGCAGCTTCACATATCCCCTCCTTGGCCTCGCCAATCACAACATGGCACTCTGCCTTCACATCATATCGATCGCAGATGTGCAGAGCTCGGTTCAATACCTTCTCTGTGTTCCTCTTTGCATCCAGGTCTAGAAATTCGAAGACCTGATTACTGAGAATATAGGCTGCGTGTAAAAAACATATAGTAGATTTAGACTATCAAGTCTTGAAAAAAAGAATAAAAAGAATACAGATGAAGAAATGGGCAACAAATTTCAATTAAGATCTATTGTTTTATAGCTTCGAATGATCTGATAGCTGGAGGGTTCATCCGAAAAGTAGCTATTACTTATTTCTATAGAATTTCCTACACACTTCAAGTTTTCTTCTGAATAATTTCCTAGCACATAAGCAAAGAAGACAACCATGGATCATATACCGTATTCATCAATGATAGGGGGCCTCATGTTCACCACGGTGAGCACTATACAAATATTACCCAAGCAATGGGGGTTATTACCTAGTTCGTAGCAAATCCTGGTAAAGAGAATTTGGATGTTGTAAAGTGGGTACTCAGATATTTAAGGGGAACTTCAAATGCTACTATTTTCGACAGATTGACATATTTACAAACTAAACATTTTGCAAATTCTGATTTTGGTGGAGGAAGAGATGGACGAAAGAATGCTACATGCTATACTTTCACTCTTGCTAGTGGATGTATAACATGGATATCTAAGTTGTATATAATGGCGACCTTATCAACCAATGAAGCAGAATATGTGGCTGCAACTACGATCGATAAAGAGGCAATATGTTAGAGATACTAATAGATAAATTCAAGAAGATGGGAGGGAAAATAGCCTTTCATCGTGACAGTCAAAGTGCTATTCACTTAGTGAAGAATCCAACAATTCATGATCACACGAAGCATATTTATATTGCTTATCATTTCATAAGGAAAGTGGTGGAAAAAGCTAGGATATTGTTGGACAAAATTGATATTGATGAGAATATTGCAAATATTCTTACAAAGCCATTAAGAATAGATATGTTTGAATGCTGTGAAAATTCTCTAGGATTGTTGAAAATGTGAGGAAGGCTACATTGGAACAAAAAATATAGGAAATGAGCTTTACGTATATTAAATTCAAGTGGGATAATGTTAGGAGGTGAATTCAATATCTAGATCTTTGACATTTTCCTATATAGTGGTACATGACTATCCACTTGCATGATTTGTATGTGGGGGAGAGGGGGCGAAGCCTTTGAGGCAACAATTTCTAGACCGTTCTAGTGTATTTTGGTTCCTTTTGGAACCCTCTTATGTATTAAAGAAAAGGGAAGTGACCCCTGGCATTGCCTCACAATAGAATAAAGCATTGTAATATTTTTTTGAGCAATAATAAAATATTGAAGGTGTCATTGCTTTGTGGTTTTTCCTGCAAATGTTTTCAATTTCCTTGTAAATCTCATGTTATATTGTTATTGTTTTTTATGACAATAACGGTTATAGTATATTAGAGGGGTAGTGTGACCACCAAATAGAACCAGAATTACAAAATTCCCTTATGGAAGCGGCAATAGAAACTCATAGTCTCGTCATACGCCCTTGTGGGAGCGGCAATGTAGCTATAAAACTTCTAATTACGCCCTTATGAAAGCGGCAAAGCATTACCATTCTTTAACAGTATGAGAACTAAACATTTCAGTAAACAGAGGGGGATTGAAAGATTCAAACCACTGGGTTTGTCCTATCCAAAGAGTCAAAGAGACATATACACGGAAAACAACAAAATAGAAAAAACCATCTATGGAACTCAATTAAACTAACCATCCGATTTGGACGAGAAACCTGGAACAGAGGCTTTGTTCTAGTGACGAGATTGAGGGCTAGCTTATCTACCTTAATTTCCAGCTCTGCAATTAGCCTAATTAACGCATTTTCTGACCGCTTCACCTTGCGCTTGAGCTTCCTTCGTAGAAAAACCAAGTCCTTACCCACATTGTCCAACCTCCTGCCACCTTCGCAATTAATTGCATTGACCTGGTTCTACAACAACTTGAAGTCGTGCTTCAACTCTCTGATTTTCACCTCCACAGGCTTTGGGGCAACGGGCGCATTGGAGGAAGAAGACCCAACATCCATCCTAACGAACAACAACTCCTTATCACTAACTAGATGACAGAGCTCCTAGAGAAGGTTGTTTTTAACCGTGCAAGCAATTTTGATATGGAAACCATCCATATTGATCCACTATTTTAAAGCATTACTACATAGGGTCTCTGGCAATACCATATCTCCCAACGCGCAAACAATTAAAACTGCCGTGAAAACACTCGAATTCTCCAGCTTCGACGAGATGCTTATCATTTTTCGCACCAGGCGAAATGATCACACCAGAGTCTGCATTCAACCTCCCTCCAATTGTCGATGCCAAGCCACATGCCAACCAACCTCCACCTGTCCTGGAAACCATCTAGCGCGGTTTTGACCAGATCGCTGGGGCCCACAAAGGGGATGACCACTTGGACTTAGCCCCGCTCCTATGGGAGGGAACAAAGAGAGCCCAGGCCATTGATAATTAGCTCCCCGTTGCTGAGAGAGGAGCCCAAGTTTGCTTCCTTCTCAGTCTCTTTATTGTTTTTTCGTAGCACATGATAAAAATCAATTTTACTGAAGGTGAGGACTTGGGCCTCGATTTTGTGGATAGGGTGATTCCATGAAGATGGGTAACACTTTTTGGCCAAATTTGGCGATGAAAACCTGATTTTTTACTCAGGTGCTAGATAGAAGCCCTCAAAACGCATATATGCCATGTGAATTTTGACTTGCCCTAAAAAAACAAATTGTAGAATATTATGTTGGCTTCATAGTGATATTTTTTTTAAAATATTCTGATGTCATTTAATGTGTGAATTTGTGCATTTAATGAACTGTGT